>CAKNYM010052271.1:252002-267460 GCA_932195095.1 Andricus curvator
GTGTAGGGATTCTAGCGGGGAGTCGAGCGTGTAAATATGAGGAGAAATTTTTGGAAGAGGGGGGAAGTAAGCTGGTTAGGGAGTGTTGGTGGGAGAAGGAGAACAGGAGAGGGGGCGGGAAGATGGAGGTTGAAAGAGAAAGGTATTTTAGAACGAATGGACTGCAGATGGATGAAGTGAGAATGATGCATGAGGAAGGAAGGAAAGTATATGAGTTGGTTAAGAAAAATAGCACGGAGAGAGAGAAGACAGCAGGGGAAGAGAGAATAAGAGAGACAAGGTTTAATGGGAACTATGTGTGGATTATGCCAAGGGCGAGAGCGCAATATTTGTGTGAGAAAGGAGAGAAAGGAAGTCAGGAACTGATAGCGAGGATGAGATGTGGTTGCATGGAGGGTTTCAATAGGTTCTGGCTCGCTAGGGAAAAGAGGATGTGTGAACTATGTGGGAAGGGGTAGGCAAGAGTGGAGCACTGGTTGGAGGAGTGCGTAGAGGTGGAAAGGAGTGAGATAAGCATGGAGGTATTGATGCATGAAAGGGGGGACAAAAGGGCAGTAGCATGGGTGAAGGGAGTTTTGGGTAAGATGGAGAAGAAGAGAAGGAAGGAGGAAGAGAAATGGAGAAGGAAAGATTGTAAATAGAGGAGGAAGTAAATATAAGTAAATGTAAATATTGTAAATAGTAGATAAGTATTAGGTAATAGCCGCGGAGGCAAAGTTTGGTAATGCGAGACAAAGCAAGAAAGTAGGGACATGCGAGCGAGGCGAGGGGAATCGAAGAAGGCAATGCGATAAGAGCGAGTGGCGTTAGAGATAAGGTGTGGAAGGATGTTAGTTTTAAGGGTTAGTTTCAAGAAAATTCTGTAAAAAAAATGGATGTGTAAGCAAGTCAATTTTTTAAGGCCAGCAGGCTGAAGAATAAACGTTTATCTACCTATTTATTATCTTCCAGACGTCCCCCTCTGTCTTAACATTTCCTAACTCCTCCTCAAGCTCTTTCTCCTTTTCCTGTTCTTTCTTCTTACACATCAATCTAAACCCCTTCCTCATTTCTACGTACTCCTCCCTTTTCGCAGTACCCTCTTTCCACTTCTTATATTTCCTCTTCATCTTCCTTTTCATCTTTTTACATTTCCTATCCCACCACGGCTTCACCATTCCTTTCTTCTTCTTTTTAAATACCTTCTTTTGCATGCACCCTTTCACTTTCTCTTTTAAATCCTCCCATATCTCTTCCACCGTCTCCCCTTCGAAGCGCACCATCCCTAACTGCTCCTTATACTTCTCTATCGCCTCCCTCGTCCAGATAACCCTCTCCCCCGTCGCTACTTCTTCCCCACCTTGCCTTCCGCCGTTCTCACCCCTTATCCACAACCCTAATGGCTGATGGTCTGACTCTACCCTCTCTTCTACTGCGAATCTCTCCATCTCCTCCCACCCTTGCATATTCATAACCACATAATCTGTTACCGATACCCCCACTTTACCTACGTATGTGTATTCTCCCTCTTCGTCCCCAGTTGCCATACCATTTACCACCGCCCAGCCTCTATCCTCCATCCAGTCCCTTAGAATCTTCTCCTCCTTATTTATTAACCTATCTTTCGAATTCCTTTCAAAGCTCTCCCCTTCCCTGTAAAGGCCCCCTTCCCTCCCCATCCTCGCGTTAAAGTCCCCACCCAGTACCACCATACCCTCCTCTCTTTCACCTAAAAGGTCCTCCACCCTTTCTTTAATTCTTTCCATCCCATCCTTATTGTACACTGTCACAAACTTACTGCTTACCCCTCCTATCTTCACTTTCCTCATTTGCACTCCCTCCCCCTCTTCCTCTCCGTGAGCTTCTTCCTCTAATCCATCTCTAACCCTCGTTATAATTCCCCCACTAGCCCTTCCTTTCTTCTTCACTCTGACCGCCTCCTGGAGTCTCCACCTATAGCCCCTTGGCAGCTTTGGCTCTATTCTATCATATTCCTTTCTTTCCACCCACGTCTCTACCAGTCCTACCACATCAAATTCCTGGATATACCTCTAGAACTCCTCATCCTTCTTCTTTACCCCTGCTACGTTCCAGTAAAGCACCTTCACAACTCCTCTACCCTGCATTACCCCCACCCCCCTACTTCCTACGAAACAAATTCCCCTGCACTTCCTTCAACACCTCTTTCTCCTCGTCCCACACCCACATTTTCTCGTCTATTTTTATTTTCCGATATCACGACGGATATTAAGTATTTCAATGAATTTACAAGGGATTTTAAGGATTTCGAGGGATTTTGTGATATTTCGAAATATTTCACAGATTATCAACGATTTTTATCGATTTTTAGATTTTTTAACGAAATTCTACGGAATTTAAGTGATTATAAAGGATTTTTATGGGATTTCAGGGATATTCGGAAAATTCGAGGATTTTCAGTTTTTAAAAGCGTTTAGGAGATATAAAAGATTTTAAAATAATTCCCTGGATTTTAAAGGATTTCGAAGGATGTCATGTGATATCAAAGTATTTTCACGAATTTTGAAGGATGTCAGGGAATTTTGATGAGATTTCGAAAATTTCAAAGAATTTTAGAGGATTTGAGAGGATTTGAGAGGATTTGAGAGGAGTTTAACGGATTTTGAGAGATAAAAAGGGGTTCCGATAATTTCACGGGATTTTAAAGGATTTCAAGGTATTCAAAATGATTCTAAAGCATATTCAGGGATTTTAGAGGATTTCGTTGGATTTCCAAAGATTTAAAAAAAATTTAAAGGATTTCCAAATATTATGATGGATTTTAACAGATTTCAAAGAATTTGTATGGCTTTCAAAAAAGTTTAATAGATTTTAGTATATTGTAAGAGATTTCAAGACACTCGGAAAGATTCTCGCGGATTTTAAAAATTTCAATGAGTTCAAAACGAATTTCAAGGATGTCGAGAGATCTCTTCAAAATTTCGAAAAATTGTATTTAATGTCAAGGATTTCAACCTATTTTAAAAGATTTTAAGCGTTGGTAAGATTTTTCAACGAAGGCTCACGTAATTAATGGACGCTCCCAAGGCCTGAGCGTCGAAATTCAAATCGACGTCAAGTGATCATAATTCGAAAGATTATCGAATTTCATTCGACACGTGTCACGGCTTTTTTGAGAGTGGGGCCCGGTTTTGAAAATATGAATTTTTGAAAATTGCAGCTGCCGTCGCTCAATCACTAATGTCAGTCACGCGGCACGCCTCTTACAGAGCGGCGGTAACCTAGTGGTAGCATTTCTGCTTGCTGTGGGGTTCGAATCTTTTGGCTAGAAAAATTTTGTTTACATAATTAAAAATTCCAAATAATTTTTTAAATAAATAAATTATTAATCAATTAATAATTATTAATAAATCAATAATGGTTAATTATTATTAAATTATTCATTATTACATTTTTTTCTTGTGGTTTCGGGAAAAACCGGAACCACGCAAACTCATTCATTCCGTGGTTCTTGGTGAAACGTAGGTGTTTCCAAAGCGACGAAATCATGGAAAGTGACGATAATTCTGCTGCTAAACAAATATTATGTAGTCCATATATTATATGATAGTGTATAATATCAGTTATTGACGTTTCTCTTTGATTAATTTTTGCAACCTTCTTCATGAAATATTGTAAGTCGAAACTATTTTGATATTATTTCATTTGTGTTTAAATTACAGGTTATAGCGATAAAATTCTGAATAATGTAATAAGGATTTTTTTATTATGTGAAAAAAATTATCTAGCCAAAAGATTCGAACCCCACAGCAGCGGAGTCGCAAGCAGAAACACTACCACCAGGCTACCGCCGCTCTGTGAGAGGCGTGCTGTGTGACTCACATTAGTGATTGAGTGACGGCAGCCGCAATTTTCAAAAATTCATATTTTCAAAACCGGGCCCCACTTACAAAAAAGCCGTAACACGTGTCGAATGAAATTCGAGAATCTCTCGAATTATGCTACGCGACCTCGATTTGAATTTCGACCCTCAGGCCTTTCTTTTGTAAGACATAAATGCCGTAGATTCCAAAAAAAAGACAATTCCAGTGGTAATATCAGGTTCTACGATACGATTTTATGTCAAATTAATTAAATTTACTTCATTCACAAACAAATTAATTTTATCCAGTAGAAAAGGAAATTAGCAGTCAGGCCGTTGGGCTTGAATAAGTGGAGTAGGTCATTTTCGGCCAGACATTCCATTTATAAAAGGTCATTTAGGTAAATTTTTTAATTTAAAAATTAATTTATTTTATTTTGACTTAATTACGACAGTGAATTGTATATCAAATTATCAGATTTGTACATGGAGCCATTCAAAAAGTATGTCACACTGCCAGGGGGGTGGTACATGCTTTGTTACGCTTTAGGAAGTAGGAAGGGAAATGTGAAATGTGAAAAACAATTTTTTTAAATGGTAACAATAATGAAAGTAGGTGATTTTATTTTTAAAGAATTCCTCTTTTCCCTGGTTTTCAAAAACTTCCACTTTCCCTCGTTTTTTGGCTTCGCTGCAAACTAAATAATTAAAACCCAATAAGAAAACCCGACTATTTTTCGTTAAATGTTCATCTCTTCTGATCGAAAATTTTCCTATTTGGTCGAAGATTCAACTATTTTGTTCAAAATTTTCTTCTGTTTTTTGAAGAGTACTACTTTTTTAACAACAAATTTAACTATTCTATTTTTGGTTGAAAATTGATCTTTTTTAGTTACAAACTCAACTATTAAATTTCTTATTGCTAATTCATCTTCTTTGGTTGAAAATTCAACTACTTATTTGAAAGTTGAACTACTTCGTTAAACATTCATTTTATTGATCAAAGGTTTTTTTGTTGAAAATGCGTTCTTTTTTGGGCAAAAATCAATTTTATTAAATTAAAGTTTAACGATTCCATCATTAGTTCAAGATTGATTGTTTTTGGTGGAAAATTTAACTGGTCGGTTGCAAGTTGAACCACTTTGTTATAAATTCATTTTATTATTTGAAGATCTGCCCCATAAGTATTTAGGTTAATAAGTATTTTTTTACTGAGAATTTACCTATTCTATTATCTGTTAAAAATTGATCGTTTTTAATTCAGAGTTCAATAATTTGGTAACATATTTATGTATTTTGTTGTAAATTCGTCTGTTTTGGTAGAAACTTAATCTTCTTGATTAAAAATTCAATTACTTGGATGAAAGTTAAACTACTTTGTAAAAATTAATTTTTTCAGTTTGGTTTTTAACTGCTTTTTAGACTATTTGCCCTTTTGGTTTAGAAATTCAACAATTTGGTTGACATTTTTGTTCCCTTTTGACTTAAAAATCTTTCCTGGTTGAAATTTTAACTTTTTTATCGAAAATTTGTCTTTCTCATTTAATAATGAATGTGGTTTTCTGATCATTTATCTGTTTTGGTTGAGGCTATAATTATTCTGTTGAAAGTTCGTCTTTTCTGTTTAACTAAATTCTTTTTTATATGAAATTAAAATCTTTCCTTGATTAAAATATTTACTATTATTTTTTTTTCTTTGAGAATTAATATTATTTTATTAAAAATTCTACTACAAGGTTGAAATTTGAACTTCTTTGTTAAAAATTCATTTTTAATCTTTTTTTACTAAGTCGACTATTTGGTTGAAAACTAATCTTTATAGCTTGAAAATTACAACTATTTTTTTGAAAGTTCATCACTTTTGTTTCAAAGTTGAATCCTTTTTTGTAACTGCAACAGTTTGGTTGATAATTAAATTTGCTTCTTTCTTAAAAATTCAACTGCTGTATGAAAAAATCGTCTTTTCGGATTGAAAATACATCTTTTTTGGTAGAAAAGTTCTCGGTTGAAAATTTAACTGTTTCCGAAAACATTCGAGTTTTAGCTTGAAAACTGAACTCGTTCGTTGAAAAATCATCTCTTTTCATAGAAAATTAATGTGTTTGGTTTAACAATCATCTATTTTGTTGAATATGCAATATGTTTTGATTTTAAATTTCAAACGTTTCATATTGAATTCAATATGGTACCTATACAGACATTTTATTTAAAAGAAGTTATTCTTCTATTATTTCCCTATTTTCATGAAAAGTCACCTTATTTTCATTATTTTGAGAGCATTTTGGGCTTGTGAAGTCTTTTAAAATATTATGTTTGTATGTGTTGTGTTTTATTTTAAATGTCTGTCAAATGAAATCCAGGACAAAATTTTGATTTGAAGTGGTGGGGGGGGGTCGTTATTTTGACGTTACCCTGGGGGATTTCAGCTTCTTGTGATGATCTGTGACGAAGAAAAGGAGAAGACAAAAAAGTGTATAAAATAGCGTGACGTAGGTTTTGAACGGCCCTGTAGTAAATTCTTGAATATATTTTAACTAAAACTTTTTTTTTTAATTATAACATTATAAGGTCAGTGAATTGTACATCGAAAGATCAAATTTGTATATCCTGGTTAATTTTGCAAATTATTTCAAAAATATATACACCAAAAATTTGTAATAAAACTTTGTATAAAGTTTTTTTATTTTTAATTCTATTTTTTGTAGATTTTTATTTAAACCAGAAGGTGACTAGAAATGTGCTTAAAGTTTTGATTTCAGATTCAGACATTGGAGAAATCTGATAAGGTTTAAATAAGACAGCATCCAATCTGCTATAATTCTACAGATAATGTTGAAAAATTAATAGTTTTGAAATATATATAAGAAGCTAAATTTGAAACCTTTCAACAGAATTTCATTGATTTTAAATTACTGTCAAGTGGAAACATCAAATAATCCAAGCTTATTTAAAATTGAAGCTTGAGTTACATTCAATTTCATCTTCAAATGTATTTTCGAACTGCTAGGATGTAATTTTGAAAATTTCCAATAAAATACGTCGAAAAGTCAAATACGTTAAGTTCTAAACTTAAACTCCAGTTGCTTTACATAGGAAGCGTAAGGTCAATTTTTTCTAAATAAAAATATTATAATATTATAATACTACTTTTGTTGCTTTTAATTTTTAGTATACAAATTTATTATTCAATAATTTATCAAATATAAATTCCAGTGTACGTAATTTGAAAATGAATAAATCTCAATTATGAAATTTTAGTTACATTGAATTATGAAGAATTTAAATTGAGCTTTCAACATTTTCATATTCGAGATACGTAATTAACGAACGTAATTAACAAATATTTAATTAAAATATTATTTTACTGTTTGTGAGGAGAGGAAATTATGCAATGTAGAATGATATTTGAGAGAATGAGTGTTTGAATTATTTCCAGCGGCAATGTACCTTGTGCGTTATTAATGGTACGAAGGAAGAGCTCCAGGATGTTATAGAGGAAAACGTGGAACGCTCTAAAAACTTTCACGGATCGGATTTCTTATTCATAGACATAAATATACGAGATAAGCCGAGTCCTTTGAAACCGTATAGATCTTAACGTAAAAAATAAGGTAGAAGTAGAATTGCTTTTAAATTCATCATAAGTGTTTTTTTAATATTCGAACATTGTGCGCGCTACGCACACATTAATTACCCTATCCTTTAAAAAAATACTCGATTCATTTTCCAAAATTTTATTATAGATACGAAAAATCTCATATGATTTGAGAATTTTGTATACTATTTCAATAAATTCGAAATTTCTATAAGATTCCATTTACCAAATTTTCTGGACATATTTGTCACATAAATATATTAAATTATTTTATTTTTATATTAAAATCTATCAAATCCTTTAATATAATAAACCATCCAGAACTTCTTGAAGTTTTTGTAAATTCATTGGAAATTTTAAAAATACCCTAAAATCTTTTGGAATCACTTCAGATTATTGAATTTCTACTAAAAATACCCTAAGATATTTCAAATCCTTAGAATTTTCAAAAATACCAGGAAATTGAAAAAATTCTTTGAAATTTTCTCAAATTATTATAATCAATTTAAGCATTTCAGGAGTTTTTAAAAATATCCTCAAATCTTTCAAATCTTTTGGAAACCCTTCAAATTATTAAAATTCATTAAAAATCCATTCCAATCTTTTAAAATACCATAAAATCTTTCAATTCCTTCGAAATCTTTTGAAATCCTTTGAAACATTTTTTAATACCCTAAAAGATTTCAAAACAATTCAAGAAAATTGAAAAATAGTTATAGACCTAAATTTAATAGTGGTTAACATATAGATTAATTTATTAAAATAAACGCGACTAAAGTGATCTTTTCAATCGAAAAAGTGACTATAGTAAGAGTTTATCTTAAAAAAGTGACTAAAAATTCATTTGATAAAAATGCCCAAAAGTCACTGTGTTGCAGACTTGATTATTATTGATAGTTACTCGAAGTGTTTCTTACAGAAATTCCCTGTATTTTTTAACTTTTTTTTCAAAATCCCTGACTTTCTTTGATCAGCAATATTCCCTGACTTTTTCCTGATTTCCAGGTTTTCCCTGGCCTAAGTCCACCCTACGTCTCACACTTGACCTCTAAAATATAATCTTTGACCTCTCACCTTCGGCTTTAATCTTTACCTTTTAACCTATGTCGTCCTGACCTTTAACCTGAATTTTTTTAATTTGAAAGTTCATATTATTTTCATACAAAAATGGAAAAATAAAATGAGAAAATCAGGAATTTTCAATTTTCAACAAAGAAGATTATTTTATTTCTAAAAGACAAATTCTCAACAAAATACATACATTTTTAACCAAATAGTTGACTTATCTACTGAGGAACATAAGTTTCGAACCAAAAATTGAATAGGTAAATTTGCAGGTAAAAAAATTACTTTTCAAAAAAAGTTAAACAGAGTTTTCAACAGTTCAATTCAACGAAAAAAGAAATTGTTTTATAAAATGGTTGAATCCTCGACCAAATAGATGAATTTTCAGCAAAGAAGATTAAGTTTTTACCCAAACGGACAAAATTTCAACAAGAGTTAAGTTTTTAAGGTCAAAAGTCAAATGTTTTAGAAAACAGTTGACTTTCAAATCACAGAAGATACATTTAAACAATTAATTTTCAACAAAAAAAAAAGACTCTTCAACCTGTTCAAATCATCAAAAAAACACAAATTTTCAACAAAATAGTTGAATCCTCAATCAAAAACATGCCTTTTCAACAAACAAGGTTAATTTTCTACGCAGAAAGGCGTATTTTAAAGAAAACATAAACTTTCTACCAAATAGTTAAATTTTCAACTAAAAACTCAATTTTCAACCAAAGAAGAGGAATTTTGAACAAAATACATACATTTTTCATCAAATATAGTGGATTTTGAAGCCAAAAAGATAAATTATCTACAAAACAAGTGAATTTTTAACAAGAAATTTTATTTCCGAAAGAAAAGGTAATTTTCTACGGAAAAAGACGAATTTTAAACAAAACTCATACATTTGTTACCAAATAGTTGAATTTTCAATTTAAAAAAAATCAATTTTCAACCAAAAAAAGGAATTTTTAACAAGATACAATAATTTTTCATAAAATTAGTGGATTTAGAAGTTCAAAAGACAAATTATCTATGAAACAAATGAATTTTTAACAAGACAATTTATTGAAATTTAAGAATTTTAAATTAGATTAGAATCAAATTCAAAATCCAATTTCACGTCCAATACTCAAGTTAATGTATAGAATTCCTGAAAATAAAACAAGAATCCAACGATCAAATTTGGATAACCAGCACAAAATGCTCCTATTGCAATTCCCAAAAACAAAAAAAAAGTTTGTTTCTTTGGACACAAATTAAAAAGGAAAAAAAACTTAAAGACTTAATTACAACTTTAAAATACAATATTAAAAATAGCTGGGATTTCAAAAAAATCATTATTCAAAAAACTGTTCCTGATTTCTTCGGATGTTGTTGCAATATTTCCGCGTATACCCCTTGAATTAGTTAAACAGGCAATTTTAAATAGATGGGATAATATAAAAACACGTACTTGATTCAGTCAAAAATATTGTATTGAAGGGATAGTTTTTATTATGAACTGAACTCATTTTAAATTCAATAGATCTTTTTATAGGAAAAAGTGTGGTACTCCCATAGATTTAGTCATTTCTCCGATTTTAGCAGAAATAGTTATGGAAGATTTAGAGGTATTTGCTTTTTTTGAAGCTAAATTTTATTTTGCAGGCAGTTATCGATGCTTTTAACAGTTTTCATCCAAAACTTTAATTTACCCATGAAATAGAGAAAAATAATGAAATCAGTTTTTTGGACATAGAAGTAATTAAAGGTCAGGATGGTAATATTATTACCAATTGGTATAGGAAAAGTACATATTCAGGTAGAATTGAATTTTCTTTTTGGCTCATCCTTTTCAAAACAAAATTGCAGTAATCAAAAACTTAGTTGACAGAGCTCTAGGTTTGTCCCACGTTTCATTTCACAAAAAGAATGTGAATATTGTTAGGAATATTCTTTTTTTCAATCATACTCACAGAAGTTAATTGAGAAACATATCACAATTAGAATTCAACAAATCAAAAACAAACAAAATAACATTTGATCTACAGATAATCAGAAGGAATTGAGAGAATATAGTTCTCTTAATAATTTTGTTCTTTATTTTATTTTTTTTATTTTATTTTATCAATTATTTTATTTCTTAATTTAATATTCATACTATTTTCTGTAGACTATTTAAAATGGATTCAATTATAACTTTTTGCAAAGATCCTTTAGAAAATTTTGAAAAAGGTGGTGTTGTTTACAAGATTACTTGCAAGATCTGTAAGATGACTTACGTGGGACAGACTGGCAGACTTCTTAATATTAGGATGGAGGAACACAAAAGTGATGTTCGTTTGGCACGTTGTTATAAGAGTGTTCTTGCTAGATATACAAAAGGGTTTATTGATGTTGACCATGAGTTTGACTCGGATGATGTTGAAATTTTACATAGTGAAAGTAATGAGAGAAAGAGAGAATTCATGGAAATGCTTTATATTAAAAAACAAAATAAGTTGTCTATTAATTTGAAAACTGATTTTGATAAATTGAACAAAAGTTATTCTAGTATGATTAATTAAATTTAGCAATAGTAACATTTTCCAAATTTTTTAAATTCATTTAATTAAACCTTCCTCCTCAATTAAAAAATGTCTAATACAATGTTCTAAGCAATTGTCCGGATGGGCGTGTGTGCGGATCTGTGTGCGCGCGCGCATGTGTGTGTGTTGGTGTGTGTGTGGATGTGTGTGAGGATGTGTGTGGATGTCACATTTTTTTGTGAACACGTTAATTTTAAAACGGTTGCAGATAAATTGATGAAATTTGGAGGGCTTATTCTCACAACTAATATCTTGAATCTGACAGAAGGATTTCTCAAAATATTTATTGCATTTTTTTTGAACTTAATAATATTTTAAAAATCGGTTTTTCATAGTAAACATTTTTTCATTAGCCTAATTCAAAGTTGATGCAAGAATATAAAAGATTCCTTGGTTCGAGACGAATTGATTGACCTATAATATAAATACATTTTATGAAAGAGTAGGGAAGTTATGGTAATTTAAATATTTTGAAAATCGGTTTTTTATACTAAAACTTTTTTCATTAACATAATTCATAGTTGATACAAGAACAGAAAAGATGTGTTAATTCGAGACGAATCGATTGACCTATATTATTAATACATTTTATTGAAGAGTAAGGAAGCTATGGTAATGCATAATATTTGAAAATACGGTTTTTTATAGTAACACTTTTTTCTTCTACATAATTCAAAGTTGATGCAAGAATATAAAAGATTCCTTGGTTCGAAAGGAATCGATTGACCTATAATATTAATACATTTTATCAAAGAGTAAGGAAGTTATGGTAATTTATATTATATTAAAAAACGATTTTTATAGTAAAAATGTTCTCATTCTCATAATTCAAAGTTGATGCAAGAACAGAAAAGTAGTGTTGATTCAATAATTCACAGCTAGTTTATTTTTGTCCAAAGAAACGAACTTTTTTTGTATTTGGGAATTGCAGGAGGAGCATTTTATGGTGCTTGTCCAAATTTGATCTTTGGATTCTTCTTTTATTTTCAGGAATTCTATACATTAGAACATTTTATTTTCGACAAAAAAGTCAATTTTTTACGGAATAGTTCCATTTTCAGATGAATAGTTCAAATTCTATTCGAATAGTTGAATTTTCTATCATAATAGTTGAATTTTCTATCATAATAGTTGAATTTTCAACCAGAAAAATGACTTTTCAGCAAAAAATAGTTGAATTCCAACCAAATAGTTACATTTTCAGCCAAATAGTTAAATTTTCAACTGAGAAAGATAAATTTTGAACAAAATCAATATTCAAAAATATTTATTTTTGACCAGTAGACAAAAAACACTTAACATCAATTTATTCATTATATTTATCTGGTCGACAACCATAACAAAAAAAATATATGTGATATTTGATATATAAAATTATTTTAATTCGAAGTTAAAAACACTTGAATTGAACCAAAAAATATGAATTTTCAAGAAAATCGTTAAATCCTCAACCAGAACAGCTTAATTTTCAAACTAAGTAGTTGCATTTTTATCCAAAGAGGATATACTTACATTTAGGAAAATTTATTCTCTACTAAAAAGATGACTTTTCAACCAAGAAGATTAATTTTTTACTCAGAAAGATGAAGCTTCCATAAAATACATGAATTTTCAACTAAATAGTTCAATTTTCAACTAACAAAATCAATTTGCAACCGAAAAAGAGGATTTTTGAATAAAATACATTAATTTCCCATAAAATTAGTGGATCGTGAACCCAAAAAGACGACTTATCTACAAAACAAGTAAATTTTTAACCAGAAAATGACTTTTCAACCAAAAAGTTAAATTTTAAACAATTACCGTAAAACGAGGTAAAGTCGCTCGCGCAGGGTAAAGGTGCTCACCAATGAATGTGCACCAAATAAATTCTAAAATAAAGTTTGACAGCTCTACTTATTAAAACATTTGATAATCTTTTATTTTTACGCTAAGAAACTTGATATTAAATTTTAAAGTATAAATTGGGAAGTGAGCAACTTTACCCTACATGTGCGACTTTACCCCGTGTTACGGTAGTTGAATTTTCAACTTAAAACCAGACTAAAAAACAAGAGAGGCGAATTTTCAAGAAAATCGTCAAACCCTTAACCAGAACAAATTAATTTTCATACTAAGCATTGCGCATTTTTAGATAAAAAGGATGAATTTGCATACAAGAAAATTTATTTTCTACCAAAAAGACTATCTTTTAGCCAAGAAGATTAATTTCTTCAGAGAAAGATGAATGTACAACAAAATGCATGAATTTTCAACCCAAAAGTTGAATTTTCAACTAAAAAATATCAAATTCTAACCAAAGAAGACGAATTTTCAACAAATTAGATAAATTTCGAACCAAATAAACCAAATACAGAAACAGAAAAATAAAATAAAAAGATCAGAACCCTGGCGTTTCTACTAAGGACATAGACGTGAAAAAATTGGATTAATGATATAAATGTTTTCTTGCGATCAGAGAGGATGTTTGAAAGTAGCTTCTCTCTGAAGCTTTAATCGATTAACAAAGGGGCAAAACGCGATCGCCAACTTCCGCTGTAAGTCTCGTATGGACGGAAGTACTTTGAGACATTTGAGAACGGCTCGTTTCCTCCATAAGTTACATTGGCGAAAGTTAAGGAGAGCGATTCTGACGAACAGCAGCAGGCGTTTGGTAGAGCGTTCTTCAAAGGCATGGCAAGGCACGATGGGTGGGGGGAGGGGGCGAAGGATGGCCCTTTTCGTACGTGACCGGTGATTTCTGTGAATTATGCCCCGTTCGTTTTCTCGTTTCCACTCGCGGTAATCGGACGTAAGTTACTGAGACGGCACGCCAGCTCGCGTTTCTAAAATCGCTCTCAGCCACGCACACTACCATCGCATCGCCAACATTCCCGAGTCAACTCCATACCTTACCTGCCTTCTTCCGAGCCTTCTTCTACTTAATATCGCGTCGAAGGAAGAGCTTTAGTTTGATTAATGCAGCGCCGATCGAGTTATCGCAGCTCGCTTTATCCTTAACGACAATCGATATCGAAAGGTCAATTGCTCTACTTACTAACTGCGTCATAATTAAAGAGACGTTCAGCTTTGAGTTGCTAACGACTCTGATTATGCTGACATTTTAAGGATATTACATTTTATTTTTGGATATATATCAGGCGCGGATCTACAAGATGTTAAAACCGATAGCCCCCCCCCCCCCTCAATATTTATTTTAGGATTTCGTTGCCCCAGGTAGAAACTCTTATAGTTTGAGACGGCTGTCCGTCCGTCTGTCGTAATTTTTTCCACGAAAGGGAAACGAGGAAAACTGACAAATCGCAACTCACAATTCAGGGAACTCAGGGAAGTGAGGAGAGCGGAACTAGAGGAAGTGAGGGCAAGTGAGGGGGTAGAGGAAATAAGGGTAAATGTGTAAGGAATTGAGGAGAGGAAGATGTAGATGAATAAGAAGTAGGAAAAGGAAGCAAGGCGGAAATTGGGATATTCCATGGATATCCTTAGGATATCCGGGATGTCTATGGGTAATTTCTGGAATATTTAAATGTTCCCATTAAGATATTACAATTTTTATATATCCTACTTGGGACATTTGAATATCTCAGAAACGTCAAATAGACATCCCAGATATCTTGAGATATCACGCGGGTTATCCCTGGGACATCCTTGGGACAACCTGGGCGATAAATCGGATGGAATGGGATATCCCAGTATATCCTATTACTGTGAGAGAAGGGAAGCAAATCTTGAAAGATGGGGAGGAAAAGTAGGGGTGGGGAGTGAAAGTAGGGGAGTGTGGGGAGAGTAGGGGAAGAACAGTATGATAGGGTACAGGTATGAGCGACTAATTTACGTCTTAATGGGCTACAAAAACCTTTTTTTTGTAGGTGAAAGGCTAAAGTACGGACTGTCCGTACGTTTAGCTCGTCTAGACTAAAATTACGGACTGTCCGTACGTTTAGCTCGTCTAGACTAAAATTATGGACTGTCCGTATGTTTAGCTTTGACTACAAGTCCGAGCTAAAAATACGGAGTGGAAGGGGGAGTTGGAAAAGGGAAGGGGGCGTGGCTAATGTTCGGACGTATAGAACTTGTTGCAAATATTTGCCACGCGTCGCATAACTTTGGACAATTGGAAAGAAAAGTAAAAGCCGAACTTTTTATTAATTTAAATTTTTTGATTGTCGAAAGAAAGTTTGGAATTTTGTTTGGAAAATTTTTAAAATTTTTCGGTGTTTGAAGTTGGAAAGGGATAGGGGTTTAACCAACATTATATCTGTGACTAGTCACAAGAGCGCCTTCCCACTCCACACGAGACGTTGGAAGGGGGTAGGGGTTTGACCAGCCAAGTAAACTTACGGACTGTCCGGACTTATAGACAATACCAATTTTTATACTTGGGTTCTGTCTTCAAACTACTTTTCTAATTTTAGGCTTGGAG
>CAKNYM010052271.1:267560-329477 GCA_932195095.1 Andricus curvator
CCCCCCCCCCCCCCAGTAAAAGTAACGTTACAAACTAAGATAACGTTAAGTAGGAATCCTGATGATTAATTTCAACAGTTTTGAAAATTTTAAGAAAGGTAGACCTGCCATAAAATCAAAGAACAATAATAAAAGTTTTCGCTTAAATGCGAACTGAATTAATAGAACCTAAAAAGAAAATCCAAATATTTTTGCTTCAAAGTTTTTTTTGGGGGGTTGAAAAGTCTACCATCATATTTTTAGTTTGGAATTTATCTCGTTTGGTTAAAAATTCTACTATTTTGTTGAAAATTTAACTATTTTGTTCAAAATGCAACTGTTTTGAGGAAAAATCATCTTTTTGGTTAAAATTTGTACCAATTGTTTGCAAGTTCAAATGATTGGTTGAAAATTCACTTTTTTGTTGAAGATTCATCTTTTTGGATGAAGATTTAACTATTCTGTTGAAAATAATTTTTTTACCTGAAAAATTAACTATTCCATTTGCGGTTGAAAATTGGTTTTTTTTTTTTGTCAAAAATTAAACTATTTGGTTAAAAATTGTTCTTTTTTCGTGAAAAAATTATTTTTTTTTATTAAAACTTCATCTTTTTTGGGTAAAAATGTAATTGTTTAGTTAAAACTTAACCTGTTTTTGTTAAGGATTCAACGATTTTGTTGAAAATTCGTCTTTTTCGATTCAATTTAACTATCTTCATTTAAAATTGAAATCTTTTTTGGATTTAACATCTATTTAACTATTTGGTAGTAATTTAACTTCTTTGTTTATAAATCATATTTTTGGGTTGAAAATTCAACTGCTTTTTTAACCACTTGGTTGAAAGTTGATCTACTTCGTTAAAAATTCATTTTTTCATGATTCGACTTTTCGGTTGAAAATTTAATGATTTGGTCGGAAATACGTTTTTGTTTGGTTAAAACTGAATTTTTGTATCTGAAAATTTTATTTTTCCAATTTTGGTTCAAAATTGATTGTTTATCAATTTTTTGTGGAAAATTAACCTTGTTTCTTGAAAATTCATTTTCTTAGTTAAAAATTAATCGATTTTTGTATAAAATTGAACTATTTGGTTAAAAATTAAACAATTTATTAGAAAACTGAACTATTTTTTCAGGTTGAAAATTCATTTTTTTTTTTTTGCTAAAAATTTATTTTTTTAACTGCAAACTCAATGATTCCATTTTTGGTTAAAAACTTTTCTCTTTTATTTGAAAATTCAACTATTTCTTCTTCAACTGAAAATTACCTTTCTTGTAGAAAATTTATCTTTTCCAGTTCAAAATTCAAAAGGCTTTCTAAAACTGAGTGAGAAAATTGGGTAAAATTTCTGATTTTTGGAAATTTTCATAATTTAGCTTCAACTCTTGGCAAAATCTAAAAAATTAATAATTAAAATTTAAAAGTCACACATAATGAACTCAAAATTCTGATCTTTCAAATGAGCCCAAGAAACTGTAAAAATGTTAACTTCTCAAATTATCATCAAACATGCAAAGGCGTGCGCAAGACAAACATCGCTCGGTCGAGTTAATGGAACGTGTCAAAAATGCATAATTTTCAATAAATAAAATAAGTTGACTCTATTTAGGCAATTTTTTAGTAGGAAGAATAAGGAATTGGAAAAGTCGTCCGAAATAAACAATTACGAATATAATATATATAATTCGTAATTTATTTAAAAAGTTGTTGGTATATAAGTGTTGAATATCATTGTATTTTTTTTATTCGTGCTAACCACTAGACCAGAGCTGCCGAGCGAGGAAGATTCCCGACCGAAGCATATGTTGCACTTTCACACCTATTTCTTCTGAAGAACTCGAGTCGAAGCTATCAAAAAGGCCGCAACGAATAAGGCCGCTTCCCCTCATCCTTCCTCGAGCTCGCCGAAGCGCTTCCCCCAATCTCACGCTGACTTCGAAATTACAGTCAGCCGCTACCAATAGTGCCGCCGTAGAAATCGCAATCTTTATGGTCTTTAGGAGAGTTTTTTTGTATTATCCAAATATATCGAATATTAATTGTGATATTTGCATATTTTATAATATTATTCGATATTAAAAAATAAATAATTGAAAAAAAAAACTTCTAAAAACCATAAAAATTGCGATTTCTACTCGTAGCGGCTGACTAGAATTTCGAAGTCAGCGTTAGAGTGGGAGAAGCGTCTCGATGAGCTCGAGCAAGGGTCAGGGGAAGCGGTCTTATTCGTAGCGGCCGTATTGATAGCTTTGACTGTATTTAGTAATTCAGGGACTAGGCTACGTCACTTGACAGATATATGACCACCACAGAGTACAGTTCCACCGAGAAATCTTCGGCGGCGTGGCGTCGCTTATACGTGAGTGGCGCGGCGTATCCAGTGACTTAGAGGTGGAGGGGATACATAGGTTGGAAAGAGAAGGCGGATACCACTCTCGGACTCTTCGCTTACTCCCGTGTATCCCCTCCACCTCCAAGGCGCAAGAAAGGCCGCGCCACTCACGTATGAGCGACGCCACGCCGCCGAAGCTTGTTCGGTGGAACTGCACTCTATGAGCGCAGTTCCACCGACAGAGTGGCGTGGCGTCGCTCATACGTGAGTAGCGCGGCCTATCCAGTGGCTTAGAGGTGGAGGGGATACACAGGAGTCAGCGAGGTGTCCGAGAGTGATATCGGCCTTCTCTTTCCAACCTATGCATCCCCTCCACCTCTAAGCCACTGGATACGCCGCGCCACTCACGTATAAGCGACGTCACGCCGCCGAAGCTTGATCGGTAGATGTAACTGCACTCACGGATGACTATACCACGACTCGAGTCCACTCCCTCTCCGGTCGGGAATTTTTCTTCTCTGGGCAGGTCTGCACTATACCACAATGTCGTTTAGTGTTGATTATAATAATGAGGATTGAAACAGAGCTGAACTAATTATTTGCCAGTGTTGGACTAGGGCTGAGCCAAGTATGGACCAATGCTGGGCCAAAGTTGGGAAAGTCCTGGATTACGATTAGTTTCTCTACTCAAACTAGAACCGTGTAGAAAGACGGATCAGAACCGAGCCCATGGCAAGAGTTCGAAGAATTGCAGCGTTCATATCATGTACTTTTTCACGCTCGGCAACATACAAGTTTTCTCTTTGCCGGTAACGTAAGAAGAACTTATCAAGCACAGGATCCCAATACCGAACAGTGGTTTGTATTATTTCATGTGCAAGGGTAACTTTGTGTATCTTAAATTTTAAATATTGTCCCCTTATAACATCAATGAATGGATACAAAACCCATTGATTTAAGACTGCGCCAATGATGAAGTCGCCCTCTATTGATACCAAAAAAGGGTCTTCTGGTAAGTACTGAATATTTTCGTTACGATCTCTGTAACGATAAAGATTAAGCTGAATGTTGGGTGCCATGTTAATATGTCTTTGCGGTGATCCTGGAGGACTAGCCAGTTCTGCAAAAAAACAAGTATAAGCATGAAACTAAATATTGTATCAATTGTTTGAATTATTTTGAAAAATAATAGTTTTTTTCTTTACAGATACAATTTGTTTCACGATTGCACATAAATATTCTTCATGTACGTAAATTTCATAATTATTAGATGTGTTGATAATGTACGTACGGTTAAATTTCTGCGATTAAATTTTTGCTTAAGAAATATATATTCTTTGGTACAAAATTTAATTATTTTGTTAATAATTAGTCAATTTTGTTAACATTGTAATTTTTGTTGTTGTTAAAATTTCGTTTCCCTTGGATAGAAATTCAAAAGTTTGTTTCAAAATTTGTGTATTTTGTGGAAAATTCTTATTTTTTCTAGAAAATTAATCTTTAGTTAAAAATACAACTGTTTGGTTAAAAACTACGAAGTGTCTCGTCGTCCCGAAATTCGGGAGGACTGAAAGATGATTCATCTTTTTGGCCTAAATTCAACTGTTTTTCATTTGAAATAAAAAACTTTTTGGTTGAAATATCAACTCTCACATTTTTTTATTGAAAATTGTACTCCTCGGTTGAAAGTTAAAATACTTTCTTAAACATTTATTTTTTTGGTTAAAGAGGCATAATTTGTTTGAAATTTATCTCTATTATTAAAAATTGAACTAATTTTTTAAAAATTCGTTTAAACAATTCAAAATTAATTTCTTTACCTGAAAATTTAACAATTTTGTTGAAAATTAACTTTTTTGTTGCAAACTGATGTTTTCGGTTTAGAAATGCAATTGTTTTATAAAAAAATTCGTCTTTTAGGTTTTAAAATTCAAGAATTTGGTAGAAAATTAATTTTTTAATACACATTTAAATACTAATCCATTTTTGGTTCAAAATTGATTTCTGTAGTTAAAAATTTTAATTATTTGGTTGAAAATTTATGTAGTTTGTTGAAAATTCTTATTTTTTGGTAGAAAATTAATATTTTTTGATGAAAATTCAACCATGTGTTTTAAGAGTTATGTATTTTGTTGAGAATTCGTCTTTTTTAGTAGAAAATTATCAACTTGGTAGAAATTTCATCTTTTTTGGTTGAAAATGCAACTGTTTGGTTGATAATGGTTGAGAATTTAACCATTTTGTTGAAGATTCGTCTTTTGTGGTCAAGTTTTTTTTTTTTAATTCACAGTGAAAATATTTTCTTGGTGTCCTTCTGATTTGAAAATTAATTTATTTTCGTATGAACTTTATCGCTTTTGGATAAAAATGCAGCTCTCTGGTTAGAAATTAAATTTATTCGGTTGAAAATGAAATTTTTTGTTGATAATTCACATTTTTGGGCAGTAGCCTTAACTTTTTTGTAGAAAATTCGTAGTATTTTTGTCACGAAAATTCAACTATTTGGCCTAAATTCAAACTATTTTGTTGAAAATATATATTTTTAGTTAAGGCATCGTCATTTTAGTTAAAATTGTAAGGTGGAAAGTCTATATGTGCTAACCTTCGTTTCTGAAATTTTAAACGATGACGGAAAAACGCTCGAATTTCAGCAATGCGTGTTAGGGAATAAGCCGACTTTGAAAATCGATTTAAAAAAATGCAATTTTTCGTAATTTTGAAAATTGAGTTATATCGGCCTATATTGAAGATGTACATAAATGTAAAAAACGCATTTTCGAAAAAAGTGGTAGTTAGCACCTATAGACTTTCCACCCTTCAATTTTTTAAATTAAAAATTAATTTTTTGTTGTTGAAAATTGAACTGCTTTGATGGAAGTTCATTGTTTTTATTAAAATTTAATTTTTTTTAACAGAAAATTATCTATTTGATTGGGGATTTGACTGTTTAATAAAAAATTGACTTTTGGTTGAAAATTCATATTTTCGGATTAAAAATTCAACCTTCTTGTGGAAAGTTTGCCTTTTTGGCCTAAAAATTCAACAGTATGGTAGAAAATGCAACAATTTGGTAAAAAAATTAACTATTATGTAGAAAAAAATTTTTATTAAAAATTAATCCTTCTTGAAAAATTGAACTAATTGGTTGTAAAAGGCTTGTTTTCCTGGCTTAAAAATTCAACATTTTGGATGAGAAGTTCAAACAAAGATTTCATCAAAACAAATTTTTGTCTATACAATGTTCTCTTTGCCGAGACTTGAAGTATTATTCACATTTGTGAGTATTATCTGTTTTAAAAATTAATAAAATAATTAGATACAAATAAAGACTTATAAAATAATGAAAGCAGTGAAATATTTAAATTCAGTAATGAATATTTTAATCAAAATTTCCGCGAAATGGAAATGCAGTTTATACTATGATAATTTTTTGTATTATTTATGGGTCGAGTATTGGCTTCCAGAAAAATATGCCGGATTTGGATTTTCTCTTCTGGCATAGTTTGTCGACAACATAATTGAATTGTAAGGCATTCTAAGGATCTCGTGTTGTCCACTTTATTTTTGCATTACATACTGCCTTTAATTCATTCTTTTTTTCTAATTTCACCCGCTAATGGTTTTTCATCTAGTAAATAAAATTTAAGTTTATCGATTTCAAAAGTGAGAATATTTCATCCCAATGGAGCACAGAACCTTAATATTGATGGTGGATGCAACTAAGGACAAATTAAATTTCTGTGAGAAGACGATTCGATGAAGAGGGAAATATAAGAAACGATAATTCGGATAAATTTGTATTACATAATTATATATTTCATGAGAAATATAATTTTTGATAAGGTGGAATTTAAAAAAAAATTAAAGTTAGCTCCCGAGTCGAAATTTTAGCCCTGTTTAGGCCCTGCATAATTCAAAATAGAACAAGGAATCTTTATTATCATTAGAGAATAACAGAAAATATTTAAAGTATTTCCAGACTAGATGGAGCTATGAAAAAAATTAGAAACAAATTATTCAAAATAGAACCTACTTTAACTCTGCCAAAGACGCCATGTAGTTTTTTGAATCCCTTTGGACCTACTTAAGTCCTATTTAGAACCTGCTAAAATTCACATACTCAGAGTTTCAAGTCCTCTATGAGACCTCAAAATTCTTTGTGAATTTTATGTATTTAAATAATACCTCTTTAAGTCCTGTGTAACCCTTGATGCCATTATTTTGTTCTCTTAGGACCTATTTAATTATTCTGCATTTATAAGTGATTCAATTTTAATTATTTAATTTGTTAAAACATAGTAAAAACATCTAAGAGTAATAAGGCAGAATAATGCTAATTTGTTTGACGTTATAAGTTCTGGAAAATATTATTGAATATTGTTTTCTCTCTTTTTCATTGGTCGAAATTAAAAATGTTCATATTTTAAATCAGAAAAAAAGTTAGTGAACAGGCGGCTATGGTGGTGCATAGCGGGGCGAAACGTCAAAATTTGTTCTAAAACTATTTAGAGCAGACAATTCTTAATCGATTTTAATAATTTTCAATTCAAACTGTTAATTTCATTTTTTCATTTCACTTCTGTATTATCAAATAAAGTGAGGAAATTAAAATTTTTACAACTTTATTTTTTATCTTTCCGTGAACAATCGAAATATGTGTAGTAGCATCTAATACACGAAATTAATACATGAAGTGTTTTAATAATTTTGTTAACGTTTTAAAAAAATGTTATGAACAGAGATATTCAGATTCGAATAGTATATAATTTAATACAATAAAACAATAACAACAATTGTTTAAAACAATAAAAGACGCATTGCAAAGATTGATTTTTTCCCCAACACAACACTGTCAAATCCTTTTAGTGAAAACTGAATGCATTTTTTCAAATGAGTGGCCGAATAGTGCATTTGTTTCTAAAGTTTGTTTACAATTTGTTTAAAAATAATAATTGAAATATTTCATGAATTGATTTCTTGTTTTAGGTGCCACCACACGTATTTTGAGTGATCCTGATTGTATTTCGATTGTTTATGGGAAGATAAAAAAAACTGTAAAAATTGCCCTTTTCCACTTTGTTTGGTAACAGAGAAGTGTATTAAAAATATATTAAAAAATCGGCACTCACAATTTGTATGCAATTAAGTTAAGAGAATTAAAAAGAAAATCAAAATCGATTAAGAGTTGTCGGCTTTAGGATGTTTTTAAACAAATTTTGAGGCTTTGCCCCCTGGTGTTGTGGTGTAGGTCACGATGGATATTATAAATAACGCACGTGTTTGTTGACTTTTATATTAATTTTCACATCAAGTGGTTTTTTTTGGTTGGAAAAATAGTACTGAAATGTAATTTCTATTTCAAAGTACATGTCATAAGGAGTAATGATGAAAAACAACAGGTTATAACTGGGGTTTGCCGCAAACTTGACTTTGATTGATAAGAAAAGTTTATTTACTGTTAAAAAATGTCTTGAGTAATGTTTCTTTGTTAAATTACGTACTCCAGTATTATCATATTGTATACATTTTATTCTAGAATTTTCATATTGTTGAAATAAACCGGCATTTGTGTGATAACAATGTTCACTGATAATGTGAGCTTCACCAGCGTAGAAAATTATCGGGGCAGACTTCCGTCTAGTTAGAGCATTGTCCAGACCATCTCATCTAGATTGTCTTTTCCGGCCTCAATCGGGTGCTGGCTACGCTGCCAGGACCAAAAAATGTCTAACTTTTAAATCCAAATATTTTTTTGCACATTTCCCAAAATATCCAGGGTATTTAAAAGTATAGAAAATGAAGAATGTACATTAAAAACAAAGAATATTTTTCTCAACATCAAAGACGGTCGTTAAATAATTTTAAAAGTCAACCATCCAAAATAGATTTTCACAAGACCGACTGACTAGCGCTAGATTAGCTTGTCCAGATTAGCGCTAAATTAACTCCTCCAAACTAGCGTTTAGCCATACAAAAACGTTTCACTTCTACTCATCGCCATAATAAACCGCCTTGACAGCGCCACATTAGCGGTCAGGACGGTCTATCCTGGCCCCGAGTAGTTCCCGGATAATTTTCCGCACGGGTACCTCAAATAAGTACAAACATCAAAATCACATTTCCATCATAATTTATAGGACATTGAATTCAAATCCCACTACCATATCCCGCTCTACCCTAGTTATTATATCACATTTCAGAGACAAATATCACAAAAATATCCGAGCTTGAAATAAGAAAATTAAATATGACTCGGGGCACCAACAATTTTCAGCCCGGCACTGGTCGTTTCTCACAAGCCCTAAGAATTTTCTTAGTTTTTTCATTTTTTATTTTTCCTTGAAGACATTGGAGTTCTAAAAGAGGTTTTAAATTAAGCTGTCTTTTAGCCCTACAAGCGGCAAAATGAACTTATATGCCACTTGGAAGGACTAAAAGGAAACCTAAATCTAATAGAAGTGAAACTTCCTACATGCCCTCTTAAAACCTATTAAAACCTACATTTAGAGATCTGAAATAGGACAAAAATTTTGACTCCGGAGGTTTTCTTTAAGCACATGAGCGTAACTAGAGAGAGAAAAAACTAACTTTTATTTGGACGACTTAGAATAGGAAATAAATATACCGCAATTAAAAATGCATGTGAAATTATAGATATTATATTTACCAAACGGTTTAGGGAAAACCAAAAAGATGAAACTCAGAGTCCTAATCTCGTTTCTCATTTTTTTAAGCAAAGAAGACTTGAAAGGAATATCGATAAGTGTGTAGGTGACGAATATTTAAAAATATCTTTTAGTGTATAATGTATACAGGGTGTCCAAAAAGCAACGAAACACCTAAATAATGTTCCAGGTAAAATATTTTTCGAAAAGGTCAAGGTCATTATTGAAGTAGCTTTTAACGAGGAATCTAGTGGTGAACTTGAATTTGTCCTTGAGCTTGACCTTCAATGATATTTCAAGGTCAACTTTGTTTTTCTAAGTGGGAACCCCTATTTTTGACAACGGCAAATGAAAGATCGGGAAATTTCACGTCCAAAAATGTACTCAGGTCATGGGTCAAGAGTGATCTTAAGCTTCGGCTGAAGGTTATTAGGCTTGACCCAGGTATGGGTCGGGTCCAATCTGCACTGCTTCAGCTTAGGTGTTTACGAAAAAGGTCGAGGTTATTCTTGGAGTAGCTTTCAACGAGGAATCCAGTGGTGACCTTCAATTTGACCTTGAAATTCACCTGCAAATTAAAAAAAAATTTCAATTGAAAAAATTAAAGTTTAAGGTCAATCTTGACCTTATGCCCTTATGAGTACATGTTTGGACGTAAAATTCCCCTCTTTTTCGATTGCCGTTGTCAAAAATAGGGGTTCCCACCTAAAAAAACAAAGTTGACCTTGCAATAATCTTGAAGGTCAAGCTTAAGGTTTAATTCAAGGTCACCACTGGATTCCTCGTTTAAAGTTACTTCAAGAATAACCTTGACCTTTTTGAAAAATATTTTACCTGGAAAATGATTTAGGTGTTTCGTTACTTTTTGGACACCCTGTATATACTAGTCCCTATCTTATTTGCTCCTCTAAATTATTTGTAAATGATGTGTCTGCTTCGTTCACACTAAAGTCGAAGAAATTCTTCAAATTTATGGCATCGTTTTGTTAAAACTGTTAAAAAATAATTACCGAGTTATTAATAACTATGAAAAATCGATACGGTGAAAGTTAAAAATGATAGCGGGATTGTGTCTAAAATGGTCACTGCAGTAATACGGTCAATCTTTAATAATTAACTGGTGAAAAAAATATTGTGAAATGAAATACACACCAACGAGAAATGATTTGAGGCAATAAATATGTAAACTGACACAATAAAATGTTATCATACATTTCACCTAATTTATGATAAAATGTTACATCAAAATTGAATTTCATTATTCAATGCTTTACCATATGTTATTGTTGCTATTGTTATTGGTATATTATATTTCGTTCTCTAAACTTTTGTTCAAGCCTAATGTTACGTAGTAAAATTTCAGAAATTCTAAATATTAAATCCTTAAGGTAGTTTAGGGTAACCTTCTCTCAGCATTTCTGTCCATTCAAATCATTCAGTGAATTCTCAAACTACATGTTGATGCGCTAGTGAAAAAGGCCAGAGAAGCCTTTTGGACTTGCAGAAGCATAATTGAAGAAACCTGGGGGCTCAAACCCAAGGTAGTTTACTGGATATACGGTAATCATTAGACTAATTGTAACTGATGCCTCGTTTATCTGGGTGCCAAGAACCAGTTTGGACAACCCCAACAGCTTAGGTATACCATCGCTGCATCTTCTAATTAGGCAGATGGTCGCGGCCGAAGCATACAGACTTTCCCTGGGGGAAGGTCATGAAAATGTCGCTTTCCTTGATCTGCAGGATATAATGAGTGTATAGTCGGCGGATGAAATCCTTTTCATGCATTCTGATAACATGCTGAAAGAGTACTTGTTCATGAAACCCTTTAAGGTGATCTTCTCGAAAAGGAAGGACTGGCATGATGAACAGAGAAGAAGTATGTTATTTACAACGGAAGGACTCATCTGGTATATAGACGGCTCTAAAGACTCCCTTGTTTCTTCAACTGGAATACTTGGAGTAAAACTTAGTGCGGAGATAACTATCGTACTGAGCGATTTCCCTACCGTGTTTCAAGCTGAAATCGTTACTATTAAGATCTGCCTAGAGGTCACGATGGGAGATATGCTTGCATAAATCGGGGCTAAAAAAGCCCTCAGCGGACCTGAACCATACTGCGGAGCTTCGTATGTTTCGTCTCAGCATTTCATTAAAAGGTGGCTCTTGGACGTACACGCGAGTTATTGGAAGATGGCTAATGTTATGATACACTCTAAAAATTTTATCAAAGAACCATGTTAGGGAAGTCTGAAAAACTCCTAAGCATGAAAAGAAAACAGGTGAAAATAGTGGTTGAAATGCTCACGGGCCATTGTCGCTTAAAGAAGCACCTGACTAATATGAAGATCGATAGCAATCCTCGATGTTGAAAGTGCGGCTTCCATGAGGAGACAGCACATCCTTTGTGACAGTGATGTGCTTGTAAGCCTCAGAGTGAAGCATTTTGTAAATCATTTCCGTAAACCAGATGATTTTGTAGACATCCTGCATCTGGCAATAAATGCCTATATGGAAGAAACCGGCCTCCTCAGAGAGGATTAGATTCAATGGTATAGTAAAATAGGTTACGTGAGATAACCTCAGTGCTATGGGACATAGATGATCCTTCCCATTTGCAATAATAATAATAATAAAATGTTTCTTATTTTTTATCAAATTGGGTCGATTGACTCAATATAAGAAAGGAAATAGAACCAGAAAGCTGATACACCATGTTACTGAAATCATTCAACCCCGGTACATCGAGACATTGACACCAGCAATATTGTATGAAATTATAGACTCCTAAAGTAAGAGACTTGAAGTTTTTACTGCTAGATTGCGTCGGCACAAGAAAAGTAGTGCAAGAAGGCAACAAAATCGAACCTTTCAGGCAGATGAAAGGAGGTTCTTTCGTGACCTGAGTGTAAAGCTAAATAACCAGCAAGACACCGAATTCCATCAATTGGAAGACATGACTCACTACTGGTCGCGTGTTTGGGGACAAACGAACAGAAGCAATTCAAAAGCTACGTGGTTCTAGCTAGAGAATGCAAGTCACTGGAAAGCTCCAGGTCCGGACATGGTGCACAACTTCTCTTACAAGTACCTGACGAGTGTGCATTCTGCTTTGGGAAGGTGTTTTTAGAAGATCATCGAACACCCAGATCTAATTCCAGGCTTCATGCTCAAAGGTACTGCGTATATGCTGCCTAAAAAACTAGACGCTGAAAATTCATCTGACTTTCGACCAATAGCCTGTCTTCCAACAATTTATAAATTCCTTGCAGCTATCATTGCAGATAAGATATATACTCACTGCGACGAGATTGACATCCTTACAGAAGAACAAACAGGATGTTGTAAAAACTCGGGGGCAGTAAAGATCTAATGACGATAGACGCTGTTGCCATGACGCAAGCTCGTATACGTCAAAGAAATTTGCACATGGCATACATTGACTACAAGCGAGCGTTTTCTTCCGTACCACATGACTATTTCCTTGGAGTCTTAAAAGTATACAAAATTTTCCCACGCATCATCGACTTTCTAAGTCTTACGATGATGCTTTGGGGTACAAGAATCAAGTATTTCGATGATGGACAACGAACGATAACTAGATCAATACACATTACGATGGGTATATTTCAAGGCGACTTTTTCAGTGCATAATGGTTCTGTTCAGCGTTAAACCCATGGAGTGAAACACTAAATAGCATGCCTCATGAGTTCAGAATACATGATAATGAGGATGGTTATCAAGTGACCCATCTTCTATACATGGATATCGACATGGAGTTTGGACTAGATAAATTCAGAACAGTGCATTTAACCACAGGAGAATTAGGGATCGCAGAGCTAGAGAACTACAAGACTGAGATTGATTCGGAATAGTCATCTTAACTCGTCAAACAAAATCAGGGCAATCAACATCTATGCCATCCCTGTCCTCACGTACTCGTTTGGGCTCATCAAATGGTCGAATACCGACCTTGAAAGGTTAAACAGAGCCATCCGCATGGAAATGACGAAGCACCTTATAAGCCACAGTAATTTGGCGATTGAAAGGGTGGTTTCGCGTCAAAATAAAACATCTTATATTGGGATGTTCCTATCCAGACGGATCATTATATCCGAGCTAATCGACCCAACATCGTGATGCGAGAGAAAAAAAGGTTGGAGGAGGCTACATCATCAACATTGCTTATCCACTTGACCAGAATTTGTAGGCAACTTATGCAACCAAGATTCATAAGTATAAAGAGCTAAGGCATGAAGTGAAGACAATATGGACCGATGTGAAACATGCATCTATTCATCCAATTGTGCTTTCGGCTACGGGCAATGTGCAGTGTGCACGCAAGATGTACTGAAGATCATGAACATTTAGAAGTCAGTAGGGTACTGGCAGAAGCTCAAAAGGCGGTTTTATTTTACACCTGTCGCATTGAATGAAACTTTCTAGACCATCAGGAAGCAAGCGACTAAAAACCTATGAAGTGACAGATGGTAGTTCTTATAAAGCATCCAGAGGTTACTGTTGTCACCTCCAACGCTCGCGGCCGCTGTGTAAGGACAACAGTGGTAAAAGACGAATCCCAAACTACACCATGCTCCTAATTTTGTACTTGCAACGTCATCGCAAAAGATTTCAAACATCGTATTAAATTAATTTATCCGTGGCCGATGATGAAAACCGGGTCCACCCAAGAACAAGTTAAAAAGAATGTCTTGCATTTCTTTATATCTATTGAACTCTCTTAAAAATCACTCAAAATCGTCCCATAAAAATCCTTGAAAATATTTAATATTCTCTGAAGTTCCTTGAAATTATTAAAAATACCCTGAAACCCTTAAAATCCTATCAAATCTTTCAAAAAGCTTCTAATGTTTAGAAAATTATTTGAAAAATCATAAATTTAGCTTTAATCTCTGAAAAGCCCTTTAAATCTTTGAAATAATATTAAATCCCTTAATTAATTCTTGTATCAGAAACTTGTTTTTTGTTTTTAGAAGCCGCCTTGAAACATTTATATTAAGAATTTAACTCCTCAATTTTTTATTTCTCATGGAGGAAACTTTGTAATGGTAACAATTTGAAAAAAAATTTAATTATTTTGATTGAACGTTCCTTAATTGAAAAATATCTAATAGAATAAAATCTCAAAACTGACAAAAAGATTTCTAAAAATATTCGTTACATTTTCTACAGCATTTTATGATATTTAAAAATGGGTTTTTATAGTAAAATGTTTTTTATTTACATAAATCGAAGTTGATGTTAGAATAGAAACGATTCCTTGGTTCTCGACAAGAGAATTGACCTATAATTTTCATACATTTTATTCAAGAGTAAGGAAACTATTGTCATTTATAATATTCGAAATATTGTTTCTTTATAGTAATTAATTATTTTTTATTAACATAGTTCAAAATTGATGCAAGAACGGAAAATATTCTTTGATTTGAGATGAATCGATTGACGTATAGTACCGTTCAGGAGTATGAGTTTCTCGAATTATCTTTGAAAATGCAGAATTTTGACAAAAATCGCTCGGTCGAGTTAACGGAGCGTGTCAAAAATGAATAACTTTGAATAAATAAAATGATTTGACCATGTGTAAAAAAACTTTTTATAGGAAGGAATAAGATATTGGAAAAGGAAACCAATTACAAATTCAATATATGTAATCCTTCATTTATTAAAGATGTTGTTGGTATGAAAGTGTTGATCATAATTGTATTTTTTTTTTTTAATTTTATTCACATTTTCCACGTCACTAGTGCACCCTTCTACTTTGATAGGTAGTTTCTGTTGATTTCGCAAATTAGTTTCTATATTGTTTTTGTAATACTCTTTTTTCAGTTAGGTACTCGTACACCTTATGCAACACACCCAATATTTCCGTCGAATCTACGGTCAATTGGAGTCCCCCTAGAAAAAGACTCTACTGACAATACACCCTAGCGGCTGCGCCCGACTTTCAAGATATCTGAACTAGTATTCAACTGCAATATTTTTACAGTACACAAGGAAAATCGCAGTAAAACCCGTGTATAGTACAGCGGACTTAAGTTCGACCTGGCGCCAGAGCGAATCATACCTGACTATACAATTTCGGACAGTCACTGTCAAAGGACTGGAGCTTTCGTCAAAACACTACTACTCACAAAGTCAGTAAACGGATCCACCGAGACTCGAACTTTCGCCCTGCTTGCGCTGAAGTTGAGGAGCGAGCGTGCTAACCACTAGAAAAGACCTGCCCAGCGAGGAGAAATTTGCGACCGAAGCAGATGTTGCAATTTCATATACATTTCTTCTGAAGAACTCGAATTGCTAGAGACAGTTCGTATCATCGGGACTAGGCTACGCCACTAGAACTCCCACTCCAGTCGCGAATTTTTCCTCTTTGGGCAGGTCTTCACTAAACCACAGTGTCGGCTAGTGTTGATTATAATAATAAGGATTAATACAGAGCTGAACTAATTATGCGCCAGTGTTGGACCAGGGCTGGGCCAAGTATGGACCAATGGTGGGCCAAAATTGGGAAATTCCTGGCTCACGATTAGTTTCTCTTCTCACACTAGAACCGTCTAGGCAGACGGCTAAGGACCGAGCCAAGGCCATGAGTTCCAAGAATGGCAATGTTTACATCATGTAGTTTCGCACGCTCGGCAACATACAAGTTATCTGTATGCCGGTAACGTAAGTAGAGCCAATTGCTCACAGAATTCCCCTGCCATGGTCCAACAAAACCGCTTGGTCTTATTACATGGGCATGGGTATCTTTGTGTATCTTAACTTCTTTATATTGTCCCCCAATATATTGTCAATAAATGGATACAAAATCAATTCATCTAAGACTGCTCCAATGATGAAATCACCCTCTATTGCGACGTGAGAAGGGCGTTCTGGCAATAAGTGAATATCATTGGGTGTTGAACGTTTGTAACAATAAACATTAAGCTGAATGTTTGATTCCTGGTTACGATGCCTCTGCGCACTAGGTGATTCTGAAAAAAAGAAAGTATAAGCATGAAGCTAAACATTGTATTAGTTTTTCAATCAGTTTTTAAAAATAATAGTTTTTTGTTCACAACGTTAGGATTCACGGTTGTACATTAATATTCTCTATTCAGGTCAATTTCATAATGTTGCCGTTTAAAAACTACATTACACTGCTATCAGACCGTGTATAAATTACAAAAAGTCTTTTGGGTGTGGGGAGAGAGGGGTCGATAATTTTTCTAGACTGTCTTACATTGGAGGGGGGGGGAACGTGATCAAAAACATTTCTTACGTCATATTTCTTCAACTCGGCGAATCACAAAACGACACAAGTTGAACAGATTTTCTTGTAAACAGCTGTTCGTCAGCGAAATGTAGTAAAAAAAAATGGTGTACTTAATTTGTAATTATAGCAGTATTGCTTGTGATTTACCTAATGAAAAGCGAAGTACTTTATAATGTACAAAATGATACATGAAATTTTATAAATTGACATTTTTTGTATTTTTATTTTAGTGATCAATTATTATAAACAAAATGTTGTTGAGTTCAAAAATACAATCGATCGTGTAAAAAAAAATAAAAACGTATTCAGACCACATGATTGTGGTCTGCTTCAAGAATGGAGGCTAGGATCTGAGTAATTTATTAGCATTTTGAAATTCATGCAAGTTTGCTGGTAAGTTTGAAACTGAGAGTTTTATCTTGTAATGTGAAATTAATGCAATTTTGCCAATGACTCTGTAACATCAAGATGGCAAGTAGAGATTTATGAAAGTTTTACATTGTAAAGTGATATTTTAGGAAAGCTTACCAAATATATCATAATATATCATGACGTCATAGAATCATTTGGTAAACTTTCCTAAAATGTCACTTTACAAAATAAAACTTTTATGAATCTCAACTTGCCATCTTGATGTCATAGAGTTGTCATTGGCAAAACTGGATTAATTTCACATCATACAATATAAGTTTTTATGTTTTTTTAAAGATCGAATGTATTTTTCAACTCAACAACATTTTAATTAAAATAATGGATCACCAAAATATCTAAGAATAATAATATGGGTATAATACCTTTCAAACTGAAATAGCTATACTTTCATTTCAAAATTGAAATGTTCTGTTCTTATACGTTGTGAAAAAAAAAAAACATTTTTACGACTATAACTCCGAGTAAGTACCTGATCTTACGATTTTTCACTATACTTACATTTCCACATATACAAAAAATGTCAATTTATAAATTTTTACATTGTTAAACCCCTATCATATTATCACAGACTAATAATTCTTCACATGTATAATTTTGTAAATTCTAAACTTTTTAACATTATAGAACTTTTGTAACAAAGTAAAATCGTTGAACATCCGTTTTTCCTACTATTCTTATAAAATCCTCAAAAAAATAGCTATAATGTTGAATTATGTTCTTTCTATGTATTTTCATTCCTGATGAGGCCGTGATTCATGGCGAAATGCATAGACAATTTCTCATTTAAACTCAGTTGCATTATTTAACTCTAAATTTCTAGACCTGAGGCCAAAACAAAACCAATTTCATATATTTATTATTTGGTATAAAAATTTGGAAATAGTATACACAATATTATTTATATGCCATTTTTTCAGAGTTTTATCATTATTATCTTACGGTGTCTTAAGCTTTAGGAAAACATTTAACAGATGTTTTTATATCGTGCTGTCCACTTCATTTTTGCATCACATAAAGCCTTCTATTTATTGTATTATTCAATTTTTCACCCGTTTCTTGCTTTTCATCCATAAAATCGAACATACATGTATCGATTTAGAAAGTGAGAAAATTGCATCTGAGTGAAGCACTGAACTCAATTTTTTATGACGGATGTAACTTTGGGCAACTGAAATTTCTGTGACAGAACGATTCGGTGAGGAGGGAAATATAAGAAACGGTAATTCGGATAAATAAATATTACGGAGAATGTCAATTTAGTGAAATAGAAAATGAAAATAAGGGAAAATAAGACTCACGATAAATGGAAATTCAGATAAATAGAAATGAGGCTAAATAAAAATTATGACAAATATAGTTTTTTACAAAAGGTCCAATTCGAAGAAATAAAAGTTAGGTTTGCTTTCGCCAGATTGGCGTCACTTCCTGTACATTGAGAGAAAACCCCTGTTTTTATTTGAGCGATTTAGCATACGAAATAAATAAATAAATCAAAATAGATATTATATATACCAATCGCTTTAGGGAAAGCTAATAAGATGAAACTCAAAATCCCAGTCTCGGTCCTCATTTTGTTAAAATGAAGTGAACTTAAGAAGAATATCGATAAGTGTGTACACAATTCATATTTTTGAAAACCTTTTAGTGTATATATACTAATCCTTATCTTATTTGTTCTTCTAAATTATTTAATTTAGATTTATCTGTCTCTCTCACACTGACGTCATGAAAATACTTCAGGTTAAGGACATTGTTTTGTACAATTTTTAGGGACTAATGTGACTTCTTATGCGATTAAAATTTGTAAGATTCATAGATTCTAGTAATTTTTATATATTTACCAAGAACATGAATAAATATTGCTTGATTGCTGAGATAGTTAAATTTTATAATTCAGAAAAATTCTTTCCTGCTTATTAATATAAATCAAATAAATCCTAATATTATTATCATCATTAGAAAATAATAGTTAGATTTTCAAAATTCAAAAAGTAGCGTGTTTATGGGGCGTATAAATTATTTCTGAAGCAAATTATGGGAAAAAATGTTGCAATCAAAAAATATATTTTTCGAGGGGGAGGGGGTGAAATTTTTGCTGGTACCATCGACTTCAGCGATCTGTAACTCTTTTAATATCAATTAAAAATGTTGTCTTATACAGGTCGAAATTATTTAAAAAAATTATTTTTTAACTTAATTTATATGAACATAAAACATGTATTTATTCAAAGAATGATGATATGATAAGAAATGCCCGCCAGCGATGAATCTCGTACACTTATCTTCGTAAAAATGTCCATCCCGCGGGCAAAATTTTTTTAATACTACTCAGAAATCACGTAATATTTCTTCGTGTCGTTGGTTTAGATTCAAAGAGTATGATTTGCTCTTGATTAAAATTTTTTTTAACTTTTTAGGATCAATTTACTAGATTTGGCGATGAGTTGAACGCGAGATTTCGAAAAGATGATTTTGCTGGAAAAACCTCGGACTCTAAATATACATATTTTTTTAATTGTCCAATAGAATAACTTCAAGACAGGCGCATTCAACGCCAACTAAACTTTCAAATGGTTTTTATTGTTACAATAAGTTGTCTTTCGACACAACATAATAATTATAATTGTGTTTAAAAATTCATAGAAAAAAATTCATAGTATAAACTTATTTTACTTATAAGGTATTTCTTTTTGGCGAAATCACTTACTCTTTATCTTAGGAATTATATTTCTCCAAGAAAAAGAACCCTATAAGTTGAAAAAGCCAAAAAGAGTGATTTTATGTATAAGAATAAATAAACATAATTTTATTATTATTAGCTGTTGTCAAATGGCTATATTTTTTTGGTAATAAACATTTTTGGTAAGAAAAATGATTGTGTGTCCAAAAATATAAATTTTTCATAATAATTGTTCATAACAATCACAAGTGTTGTTCAAGGCAATTTCTTGTCTCAAGATATTATTCTTGAGAGGAAGATAAATGATTCACAGATAAAATGGTCTATGTTATTTTTTTCATATTCAACTTTTTGGTTGAAATTCATCTTTTTGGATGGAAAATTCGTCATTTTGAATTGAAAATTCATATTTTGTGGTAGAAAAGTACTTGGTTAAAAATTCATATTTTTTGGTTGAAAGTCAAGTGTCTTCTAAAAATTTCGTCTTTTAGGCTTAAAAATTCTACTATTTGGTTACACATATTTAACTGTTTGGTCCTAAATTTTTTTTTTCAATAAACTATTTACTTGAAAAATCAGCTTCCTTGGTTGAAACTGTGTGTACGTGTGTGGATGTATCATACTTTTTTTTGAACACGATAAATTGAAGAGGGTTGCAAATAAATTAATGAAAATTGTATGACTTATTTTCCTCACGAATATCTCAGAACTGAGTAAAGGATTTCCAGAAATATTCATTACATAACAATTTTTAACTACCATAATTTAAAGGTGATGTAAGAATATATAAGATTCCTCAACTCAAGACGGATCGAGTGATCTATAATATCACATAAAAATAATACATAAAAAATGTTTGTCTAAAAAATTAAGTTTCATAAGAAAAGATTCCAATCATAAATACATCGAAGATACCCAGGCGGAAATATTATATATAGTTTATATATAATGTGAAGTATTATATATAATATTCATTTGTTTTATATAAAAAATGTATAAAACAAAATATTATATTATATAATAATATAAAATATTATATATAATACTTCACACTATATATAAACTATATACAATATTTCCGCCTGGGTAGTTATTTATAAAAACGATAATTGTGAATATTTGGTTCATAAAAGTAAGATAATGTCTCCAGGACGCCTACGAAAAGTATTAATATTAGGAAAAAGAAAAACATTTTTTTTTTTAATTTTCTAAAGGAAGCAAGATGATATTAATCAAACCAGACATTTGATTGAAAAGACAAACATTCTTGTGAGATAAGCGAAAAATCTTCCGTGTTTCAAACATGCGTTATCTGAATTATTAATTTATCAATGGATTCAAGGAATACTATCATAAAATTAATTTTGAAAGTCATTCAAAATTTTTGAGGTCGCTTCTAAGTTGATAGCACCTATATTTGTAAGTTAAAAATACAAAAGCTTTAAATTTCTTACCTTTTTGAAAATAATTTGTTTTAAATTAAAAATAAACTTTGTTTAAATTTTTTTCTTTGCCTATCTGACAATAATAGTAGTTATACTTTTAAAAGTTCAATCCATGAACTGCTCTCTTCTACTTAGTTTCCATCCAATATTTAAAACCCTTTTATTTGAAATCCTCGTAACGTAAATACCACGGTTGTGGCTTTAAACTACAAATGGTTAGTAATCCCACGTGATTGAATAACACACTAAAACAGAATTGAACGAAGATCCTAAATTTTGTAGACCAAAAGCCAAAAACCCGTTATTTCGTTTTTCTTGTGTTATTTTGAATGTTTAAAATCGTAAGAATTTTCCAAAATAAGAATTTTAAATGCTGATAGAATTTCAATTTGATTTGCCTTTGATTTCAAAGTTCATTTTCTACTTTTGACAACGGCCCTTAAAAAACTCTCTTTAGACTTGAATTCGAAAAATTGATCCGACGCTAAAAAATCTTAATTTTTATAATATATCAATGAAATTGTGTGAATGATAATACTGCGGATAGTAATGAAATTCTACGTCTGATAATCTCGAGTTGAAGAAAAAATTTCAATTTTATAAGCAGAAATTGCAAAAAAACGTGAAATTTCTATGTTTTGGACAAATTTGAATAACTCGGGAAATAATGAAAATTTTCTAAAAATTTTGAGCTTATTTTGAAGATAGGTTTCCATAGTATGTTTAAACAACATTAGGATATTTTTAGAATTTTCCTCTAGATTCTATCCAAGGGTCAAACTTGTAAAAATGTCAAAAAATTTCAAAAATGTGTAAATACTTACCAAAAATTTAAAAAACATAATTATTTATTATATTTTAATCAATTCTATCAATATTAATAATAGAAAAAAAATTTAATTTTTTTAAATCATGTGAGTACAATCATTACTTGAAATATATTGAAAACTTACCTTTAAAATGAGCCTAAGAACTTTTGAAAATGTTATATATCTCCAGAGTTATTCCAATTTTTCGAAAACATCAAAATTCAAAGTTTTTTTGCAATATCTTTTTATTAAATTAACATTTTTGCAAATTTCAAATTTGTCAGGGTTTTCCCGGTTTTTTAAATTATTATTTTTTCTACTTGGAATATGTAATAATCTGAATAAATTGTTCCGAATCAAACACAAAAATATGAGTTATATTTTTTTCTATTGAATAATAATAATAATAATTAATTATTAATTATTATAATTGGAATCCAATATATAAACTTTTTTCAATTTTGTTGAGTGTATTTTAAAGCTAAACTTCTATAGAATGGCACCAACTTATCACCATTATTGTAAATATTTGGCTTCCATGGTGCTACATGTTTAAAGCTGAAACAAAAGTGCTTACAAAATTTAAATATTTTGTCTAGCGAAATTTGCTGCTGTTCAAGTTTTTTAAACTTTTTTGTTCAAACTTCAATATCTTCTTTGAAAATTGACAAAATCAACAAATTAAAGAAAAAATCAAAATCGGATTAACTTTGAGATTTGAAAAATTATGAAATTAGTATTTTCAATAAAAAAATTTTAGATTTCAAAGATTAAAATTTTTTTAACAATTTACATTTTTCAGTTATGTTAGGCTTTTTTACCGGAAATTGAAATTTTTAAACAAAAATAATCAGAGTTGCACGGTTCAGAATTTTTTAACAATTTTAGGTTACGCTAACATTTAACAGAAAGAATTCGTATTTCCAAAATCATTTTTCTATTTTTAAAAATAATTACATTTAAAGGCAACGAATTTTATTTAATATCATAAAATGCACAAGTTTGTACAATTTTATATTGTGTTAGTGTTTTTCGTCGGAAATCTAAATTTTCATTAAGAATCATAAAATTTCAATGAAGATTCATACTTTTTTAATCATTTTAGTTTGAACAAGATTTAAAATCTTTTAACAATTTTGGATTATGTTAATATTTTTTTCTCGGAAATTATTAGTAATTTTAATAAAAATGATTAGATTTTAAAAATATTCATAAATTTTCAAGAACATCAGCTTAAGTTGGTGTGCTCTCCTGAAATTTTTCTTTTTGAAAAAAATCATTAAATTTAAATTCAATGCATTTTATTTAGAATAATAAAATGTACAAGCTAGAACAATTTCTGACGGTTATCGTTATCCGTCGGAAATTTACATTTTTTCAAAAAAATCATTAGATTTTAATTAAGACTTATAATTATAAATTTAAAATTGGCAATTTGAAACAAAAATATTTATTATTTGAACAACATTTAGAATCTGTTAACAATTTTGGATTATGTTGGTGTTTTTCGTCGGAAATCGGTTAATCTTATAATTAATGTTGATTTAAAAAAAATATTTCAATGCAGATTCAAATTTTTTTAACATTTTCAGGTTATGTTGCCGTTTTACACCGGAAATCGGTATTTTTAGTGAAAAATAATTAGAATTCAAAGATAATACAATTTTTGTATATAATTGTAGGTTAAGCTAACGGTTTTCACCGAAAATTTCGTTATAGACTTCAAAGACTTAACATTTTGTAACAATTTATAAAGTTATGTTATATTAGTATTTTTCGTCAAAAATAGATATTTTTGATTTAGAAAATCATAAGATTGTTAAAATTATCAATATTCTTCCGATTATTAATCAGAATCATTAAGTTTACAATTTTTGGTTAACTTGGCGTTTTATACCGGAAATCGGTTCTTTTAATAAAAAATCATTGGTTTGCAAAGAAGATGAAACACTTCTGAACAATTTCAGGTTATGTTCGTATTTTTACCGAAGAGCGGTACCCAGCTAACACAGTTACTAGTCCGAATAGTCACATAATTGTAACAAGATTAAAAAAACCAGTCACTGGTGACTTCCATGCTGGTCACCCAGTGACAATATATTTCCCACTCAAAGTAGTAACAAATTACAAGCGAAGCAGGTAACATTATCCCGCCATTGTAATCACATGCTTGTAACAAAGTGATGTTTGGAAACGCAACGTGCAATGACAGCTTAACCTCAAAATATACATCGTTTCGGAATTATAATTATGAATATTTTTGCAAAAATGTTGGAAAGGAACATAATTAAACGATAAATAAGTTCCAGAAAAGGGAGATAATATGTGAACAAAGCTTTTATAAAAAAACAGATATTTATCAGCTGAACCCTTACGAAAAAGAAATTACATTATAGAGGTTAGACCCAAAATGTATATGTATAAATGAAGATCGCTGCCGGCTGTTACCGCCATGTTACTAGTCTGACAGGGAACCGTTGCAAACAAGCCTCCCTAGTAAACTACGGCGATTATGCCGTTACCTGCTAGGAGACTGAGATACAAGTAACAATTCCTCTGATAACATGTGATCATTCAGGAACCTTTCAGGATGGTAACAGGTTAGCTGGGTATAGATTTCAAAGAAGATTTACAATTTTTGAACAATTTTAGGTTCTATTACCATTCTTCAAAGGAAATCGGTAATTTTTTTGAAAAAAAAAAACAAGAATATATACAATTTGAAACAAGTTTTAGTTATGCTGTTTCAGTGTTTTTTGCCTGAAATTGCTATTTTCAATTGAAAAAACATTCATTTTTAAAAAGGGTTCACAATACTTAAACAATTGTAGGTTATGTTATAGTGTTGGTGGTAAAAAAGTAGTATGTCTGAACAAAAAGGGTAACGGTTTGATTGCTTATATATTGTACAAAAATAGTATATATTAATTCTTAAGTTAAGCTATCAATTTCTATTAAATGTTTAAAGAATACTATGAATCTGTATTATCATCGAAGATGGTAACGATTAATCAGAATAGAAATCTTTTTCCATACCGTGGAAATGGAAATCTACAATATCGATCAAAGTTATCTTCGCTAATACAGAAAATGTTAACGTCTTTTCAGACTAGATGAAGCTATAAATTTAAAAAAAAAATAATTAAATTTATTCAGAAAGAAGATCTTCTCCTTTCGCTCCGCTGGGATTCGAAGGCCAGCTCAACTGATTGCCAGTCAGGTGCTCTACCAGTGAGCTACTACAGAGATCGAAGAAGAATCCTTTTTCTGAAACACGCATTATTTTGCGAAATGTTATGTTTTAATACATCTCAATTTTACTAGGAATCTGTATTATCATCGGAGATGGTAACGATTAATCAGAATAGAAATCTTTTTACACACCGTGAAAATGGAAATCTACAATATCGATGAAAGTTATCTCCTCTGATACAGAAAATGTTAACGTCTTTTCAGACTAAATGGAGCCATACATAAAAAAATTTTAAAACTAAATTTATTCAGAAAAAAGATCTTCTCCTTTCGCTCCGCTGGGATTCGAACGCCAGCTCAACTGATTGCCGGTCAGGTGCTCTACCACTAAGCTACTAGAGAGATCGAAGAAGAATCCTTTTTCTGAAACACTATCTATTAACTATCTATCTAACTCTATCTACATAACACATATATTCTGATTAATCGGTACCATCTCCGATGATAAAACAGATGCCTGATAAAATTGAGAAGTATTAAAACATAACATCTTTCAAAATAATGCGTGTTTCAATAAAAAAATTCTTCTTCGATCTCTCTAGAAGCTTAGTAGTAGAGCACCTGACCGGCAATCAGTTGACCTGGCTTTCGAATTCCAGTGGTGCGAAAGAAGATCTTTTTTCTCAATAAATTTAGTTTTAAAATGTTCAAAAAATGCTATTAACATTTAAGGGTGGTAATGTTCGATTAAAAATTTTTCTAATTATTGAAAATTTATATGTTAAAACGATTGCTTCGGACGAATAATTTTTAAAGAACAAGGAAAAATCTGCCTCAGCCTGGATTTGAACCGGGAACGCCACTGTATATGAGTGGAGCGTTAACCAATTACGCCAGCGAGGTCTCAGACGATCTTTTCCTTTTAATTATCACCAATGCTGTCCTCGTTTTTCTATTATTTTATATAACAGATACTATGAAACACAAAACTTTTGTATTAATTTTGGGATTATATTTTAATTTGAGAATTGCTCGAGAAGAAAGAAAAAAATAAATGCGCGTGTACCGTCCGTGTTTCTTATCTTGCATTTTAAAAATTAAGCGACTTTAGAAACAGTTAAAAAAATAGGCGTGTAGATAATTTCCGCCGGTAGTGTATTTGAAACCATCACAATAAAATTTTTTTGAAAATATGTTAACAGTGAAATGTGGGGGTGAGGGCCATCAGTGAATTCTTTCCTGTCCGTGGCTACTGGTTGAAACGCGTTCACGGTAGATACGCATGTGAAGCGATGATGCCTAATTGCATAAATAATTCAACGGCACGGCCACCGTAGGTATAGTTATTCCCCGCGCATAACGAAGCGTCAATCTGTTATCCGTCGGTTATACCGTTAGCCGACCACCTCTGATCCTCTGAATTTCGAAAATTCAGTAACGCCGCCAATTCACCTCATACAACGTGCATCGTAGGTTGGGAAACTCGACATTTATCATTCCTGCGCGGTACGCTTGCCTGCTTGCTTTGTTTTTACCTTCCTGGTCACTACTGATTTGAGTTAAGAGTATGCATTACCATAGGATTATCAGTAATTTTGCGTAATTTTGTGTGATCTATGACATATGATGACTTTGTGGAGCTCCTCACCTGGGGTAATTGCTAAAGAGATGGATCAGCGACCTGTGTCGGGGTGGTGTTGCGGAACGAACGTGTGTCTTAAATAAGCAACGCGGGAATTCTAGATTGATCTCAAATTTATACTATCCAAAAATGACGCAAAACGAATTGGATGGAGGAGGGGGGGGGGAGGTTTTTAATATCTTACTGTTTCTTACCAATTGATAATGCAGTTCAACTTTCAACTAAGAAGTTGACTTTCCAAAAAAAAAATGAATTCACAAGAAAAATGTAATTGTTAATATTTTAAGTAAGGAAAGATTTTCACTTTGAATTAAAAAAAAAACAGTTGAATTGTACCAAAAACGACAAATTTTAAACAAAACAGTTGAATTTTCAACAACAAAAATTTCTCAATCAATAAAGAAAAAAGTTTTTATCCAAAATGTAGAATTTTCAAGCTAAAAAGACGAGCTCTTAACAAGACAGTTAAATTTCAACCAAAAAGATGAATTTTTTATTATAAAAGACGAATTCTCAACAAAGTACATCAATTTTGAACTGTAGACGATTTTCATGAAGATTAATGTTGAATAAATCTGAAATAAATCTTAAATAGGATAAATTTTCTACCAAAACGGAAGAATTTTCAACAAAATACATACATTTGTAACCAAATAGATCCATCTGCAACCAACAAGTTTAATTTTCTACCAAATAGATTACGCGTTTTCTACAAAACAATTAAATATTCAAACAAAAAGATGGAAATTTAACCAAGCAGATTAATTTTCGGCTATAAAAGATAAATTCTCACCAACAAAAATGCATCCATTTTAAACCGCAGAAGATTCTCATGAAGAATAGTCTGAAATAAATCTTAAAGAAGATTAGTTTTCTACCAAAAAGGACGAATTTTCAACAAAATACATCAATTTTTCACCAGATGATTGAATTTTCTACCAAGAAGATTAATTTTCTATGAAAAAAAGATAACTTTGAACAACCAAATAGTTCAATCTTTAGACTAAAAAAGATAATTTTCAATAATAAAAAAACAGTTAAATTTTCGTTTTTAAAAATTAATGTTTCATTTTAAACAACAAATTTTCTACAAAACTGTTGAACTTTCTACCAAATAATTGAATTTTCTACCAAATTGTTGAATTTTTAACCTGAAAATAAAAATGGAAAAAAAAATTTCAACCAGACAGTTGAAGTTGCATCGGAAGAGATTAATTTTCAACTAAAATTGTGAATCTTCAACTAAATTTATGAATCTTCAACAAAAAAAATTAATTTTTAATAAAGTAGTTCCACTGTAAACTAAGGAGTGGAATTTTCAACCTAAATAGATTAATAAGAAATCTTTCTGCTGCGCGGGCACATTCTCATGGCGCGACTGTTGGTCTTTGCACTTCCCCCAAATTTGCACACAGACCTTTTGAAATTAAAGGTCAAATCATCCACAACTTTAATTTTGTGATTGTGAATTCTCTATCGTTAAAGCTCCTTCGTCTTTAACGAATACATTCTCATAACGTATCTCGTGCTTCGCACTCGATTTTGTCAAGTACAAATTTTATTTATCATGATTACTTTAATATTTGTTCCTTATTTTGTAATTAACTTTATACTTAGCTACCCTGAAAATTTTATATCATTTCAATAAATGGATATTATTATAATTCATAATATGCATTGGTATTAAAACAGACGTATTTTCATTTTGTTTTTATAAATGAAAAAATGTGCGGGAACTATAAAAAAAATAACTGATAACAAATTTGTTGCTCTTCTTTAGGTAAACAAATTTTTTATATTTATTTTCTACGTATCTTGTGTGGTTTGTCTAAAAATTCAATTTTTCTATTTTTAATGCAGTTTTTTACGAATAAAGCGAAAACTACGCGTCCTATCAAGAAGTGATTTGTAACAAATTTGTAGATCTTTTTTTAATACAAAATTTTTGTCGAATCATCTTTTCTTGTATCTGTTACAGTTTGAGCGAAAAATGGAATTTTTTATTTTTCATTATGTTTTGTGCGGTCAAAATTTGATTTTTCGATTTTTTTTAGTCCAAAAAGCTGTTGTGATAATCTTGTAGGGGGTTCAAAATTCAACGTTTTTCTCCCAGTGACATTTTTTCATATCTTGCGTTGTTTGGCTTAAAATATTAATTTGCGTTTGTTTTCTGGAATTTTGTAAATGCTATAACTCCGGTAATTTTTATTTTATCAAAAAAAGTTATGGGGATAAATTGCTCGACTCTCATGTTAGGACACTTGAAAAGTATACCAACGCCCAATCCAATATGTCAATTCTTTCGAAAGTTATCGTGCTCACAGTAATACATACATACACACATGCATACATACATAGACACATACACACACATACATAATTTTTTAATCAGAAAGATTAATTTTTAACCAAAAATATTAATTTTCACCCAAGGAGATTAATTCTCTTCTATAAAAGTCGAATTATTAACAAAATACATATATTTTGAACCCTAGAAGATTCTTATGAAGTTTAGTCTTGAATAAATCTTAAAAAATACTAATTTTCTAATAAGAAAGACAGATTTTCAACAAAATAATACATTTCTAACCGAATAGTTGAATTTTCTTCCAAGAAGATTGTTTTTCTATTAAAAGAGACGACTTTCCAGCGAATAGTTGAATTTTCAGACTTAAAAAGATAATTTATGAACCAAAAATCAAATAGTTAAATTTCTATTAAAACAATTAATTTGTAATTTAGAAAAAAGAATTTTTAAGAAAGTAGTTTCGATTTCAACTAATTAGTGAATTTTGCACCTAATTTGAACAAAAACGATGAATTTTCAGCAAAAATGTTTTATTTCCAACCAAAAAATTTATTTTTTACCAAAAGGATGAAACTTTAACAAAATACATACATTTCCTAATAAATAGTAGTTATATTTTAAGCCAAAAGGATTAATTTTATAGCAAAAAGAGACTAACTTCTAACAAATTACATCAATTTGCAGCTGAATAATTGAATTTTCAACTAAAAAAGATCAAATTTTAACCAAAAGTAGAATAGTTAAATTTGAAACAATATTTTTTAACTAAAAAGAATGATTTTTTTACCAAAATAGTTACATTTTCACCCAACAAATGAAAAAGATTTGAATTTTCAATTTAAAACCAAACTGTTGCATTTTTAACCAAAAAGGTGAAATCACTACCAAAAGAGAGGAATTTTCAAAACAAAAAGATATTTTCTTAACAATGTAGTTGACATAAAGTAGAATCAATTCGAATTTGATTCTTATAAGGCTTGTTTTACATTTTAGCAAAATGCGTATTTTAAAAAATGGTTATCTTTTCATAATTTTGTTTAATTATTAATTTTAACATTTAAGCTTTAAACTGATAAAAATAAATTACAAACAAATATGAACGTCTGAGGAAAGAAAAACAGTAAAAGTAGGCTTTTAAAATAGTAATTTATTTTTTTCAAATTAGTTATTTCTCGCTTACTGTACTTACTGTACTAAAAGAAAACATTGAAAGAATAAGGGATCAAAATCTCTCTACTGATAAAAACACATTTGAAAAAATTCAAACATGAACACTTTTCAATTCTGCTTTCGTCTTCTTTTTAATCATCGATTTTTTTTAAATTACTTTCTAATGTATTTTCATCAGTGGAAATTGCTGAAGTGTTCAATAGATTTTTTAAAGCTAGCTAAAAAAATATTTGAACACAAAAATTACCATAAAAGTTGCTAAAGAAAAAGCGCGAGTTACAGGGCACTTTCGTTCAATATTCACAAGATAGGTACCTATATGATATAACATTTTTATAATAATAAATTAAATCACCTTTTGATCTTGCTTTTTACCTGAAATTTAACTACTGAATCGCTGTGATCTCTGAATTAGGGAAAGAGTGAGAAAATAGGGGATGCAAAAAAAATTCTAAAGCAGAGCAAACTGCAGTGATAAAAATATGATTAAGCTTAACTGAAGCTGAGTTTTTTGTCTTGTCTGCCTGGGCACTCACACAGATAGCATTTCTTCTTGACTCTTTTTTGGACGACCTAAACTCTCTAGCGAGGGAAAATACACGCTTAAGGTTATTTTATATACCCCCACAAAGAAGAGCATTGTACACCTCATATATACGAACGGCGCTCCATATACCTCCACAGAGGAAAAATGCTCAAGTGAAGATTTGCGCTGCACTTGAAACGTCCTGTACAGACCCGGTCGACAATTAAAAGACCAACCCGTTCGCAATATTTCCGTATATGAACCGACTCGAATTTGCGATTGTCCATATGGAAATACATGCAAATGCAAAGAGTCGATTCTGTTCGAGTGCTTTCGAGAGCCACTTGTAGCTTTATGGCGCGGCGTCAATTTTTAAAAAGGAAATACAAACTTTTTATTTCAATGAGGATCCACCCTCGTTTCCCATCTGCGGTAGCGCGAATAGTTTATTTACTTTTTCTGTTTCTTTTTAAAAAGAGGAGGACATGATGCAATTTTAAAATCAAAGAGATTTTCATATATAGGGGTAGGTGATACCCAGGCAAAAAGAAACGATTACACGATTGCTTTAGTAAATCAGTTTCTTGTAAGAAAGCGGATTGGATGATCTTCTTCTGAACCGGATAGAAATTTTTGAGGAATTGAGGATTTTCTCCCAAATTTAACACAAGATGAAAAAATTGTCCATCAGCGAGCAACTGAAACAAATTATATACTAGTGTGTCAGATTCTGTTGTGCATTTCCATTTTGAACAAACATAAGGCATATCCGTGAAATAGATGGCCAATAAATAAATCAAACCTTAAATTCAAAATCGCAGAGAATCGCTCAGTTTTTAAAATGGCCAATTAAGATTGTGGATTCACTAAGGCTTCATACCGATTTAAATTTTCCAATCGGTTCTTTGTTTCTGAGTAGGGGATCTCAATTTGTTCGTAAGTTGATTTTATGAAGAAAAAGGAAATTAAATTGAGAAAAGTGGCCACTATTTTATATCAATAAAAATTTCAAGGGATTATTATAAACTTTGTTGAATAGGGATTAAACAATTTAAGGTTTTTTATATTCCGTTTAAAACATTTTATAATTCCAACGGAACTTGAGAAATACTTCAGGGGTCGTAAGTAGTATAAACCAACTATAGCCAGACTGTTTTTTTTCTGGTAATTTCTTAAATTGTAAGACGATTTTAGTAAGTTTTAGATATGGGGTCAAATATAAATGATAGGTAGATTTTTCCGAGTTAGGGTATGGCTAACTCTAAACGGGTGGTTTAAAAAACTGGAAATGGAGTTATATATAATTGTGAGGTAGATCTTGCAGAGTTGGGGTATGTCGAAACTGTATAGGCTCACTCGCACTATCATTACCTATGTACATTCAAAAAAAAAATCTTGCGGATATGTCAATCCTGTATCAAATTATTGTGAAACATAAAGGACAACAACAAAACATGTTAAAAACATATAACAGCATATGTCTCGAATCTTTCACCGTTAGGTCCCCTCAAAGATATCTAAATAATTTAAGTCAATTTGAAAAAAAAAACTTGTTTTGAGGTATCTATCATAGAGCAAAGTATACTGTTAAAGTGGGTTATAAAACACAGTATGCATTTCAAGGTAATTAAACCTGAATCAAGTTTTTTGAGAAAATCTGTATTCCGTTCAATTCAAAGAAAGTTAACGGCTTTGAAATTTGTCCCTCGATTTTGGAATTTGGACCGTTATGGTTATCCTTATATAGCTAATTGAGTGAAGCAAGCTCGCACAGGTTGAAAACATATTGAAAGTTATGATGTGAGTAAAAATGAAGAGGAAACCCCAACTTAAACCATTGTCCGAATTTTCTTTTCAAAAAAAAAAATAGTTTTTTGAGAAAAAAATCGTCTGCTTATAAAATTGAAAAACGAACGTTGTAACCATGATACTTTTTAAAAGATATTTTAAAGTTTTGAAAAAGTTGATAAATACCTGCTCGTGGTTCTTATATAACTTTCTGTGGCTGTGCGTACCGAACAAGCACGCATTTATTAATTTATAGCAAATATATTTTTTCATAACGGTTAACCGTTACAAAACGCGAAAAATAATTTAATTTATTCAACGTGAAATTGCTAAGTCACAAATCTCGAGTGACGTCACGGAAGAAAACTGTCATATATTGTTGGTTCGAAATTCAAATAATAATTATGAATAGCCTAGAGGTTATCTTTTTCAACGACAAATCCCTGTACAAATAAGTGTGCCCTGTTGAGGGATAATCAAAAGGAAAAAAACACCAAAAACATTACTGCTAAGCGTTAATAAAGATTAGCGCAACATATTTTGTAATTACTTACTCAGTACTTAATTTACTCTCAGAATTTTATTTTCATATTCAAATTTTTTCGTACCGATTGTCAAATGTTCTCAAATAAAAATGAGATCCAGTAGATCGTTTTCTTGTACAAAATTGAATAATATAAAATCATTGTATGGCCAATGTATGGCCAACGGCCATACCACGCTGAAAAACCCAGTTCTCGTCAGATCACTGAAGTTAAGCAGCGTTGGACGCGGTTAGTACTTGGATGGGTGACCATTCAAGAATACTGACATGAGTGCTGTTGGCACATCGTGGGTGTGGTGAGCCCACACTTGTAGTTATTTATAACTACAAGAAAAACCTAGAAACACTACCCGAATCGGGTAGTGTCACGCCTACCCTGAAAGGGAAATGGTTTAATGGTATATATATATTAATATCTATTGAAAGGCAGTAGTTTTCGTCTGTCCGAAAACAGAATATCATTAGTATGTAACTTTAGCTGATATAGTCGAAATGTCAAGGTTCTTGCTACAAAAATTGTATCATTTTTCTAAAAGTAGAAAGTTCCAGGCATATGCTCAAAGTCTTCTTTTACCTGTGCGTATTCGACTGAAAAGTAATTTCAACAGCCAAGACAGGTTTCAGCAGGCATATATAAAAATAATAATTACAAAGAAGAAATTTACGAAATAACGGAATAGAATAGGATAGAATTTTTGTGACGAAATGAAGATACAATAGTGGCTAATATTGGACATAACAGCGTTTTTCTTCCTGCATCCATTTTGTTCATTTCTAAACCAAAATTTCCATTCCTTCCCTTTTTCAGATGAGATGAAAACGATGTCGAAATTAATTTGTCAAACTTGGGCCCCATTTAGAGAAAAAATCGATAGGGCCAGTGACTTTGAGGCGACTTTGTGCACCCCAGAGGAGATGCCACTCTACGATTCCATCAACGGCGTTTAACGAGCGTCACGAGCAGCAACGGCGACGACAGCTTCTTCACGAACAAGAAGAGGCTTGAGGACCCTCGAAACGACCCTTCCAAACTCGAAGATACCTCTCGCTAAGGCCAAACTACGTTTTCTCCCCTAATTGAAATCGAACCTCACGAATCGTGGTATTCGTGGCTGACAGAGACAGAGCGATAAATACGGAAACGAGACGAGAGAGGCTGATTTAAGGAGGGTGAGAAAAATTAGGACTCACTCCAACTTCCATTCAGAAACTTAAACGACCCTGACATCCTGCCTTGCTGAAGAAGCGGCCGGTTAATTGAGATACGATTCCGATATTGGATATCGATTGAAGAGACTAAACAAAAATGTTAAACGGAAACTGAGATTTTCCCCTCAAAACAAAATAATATCTTTGGCATATCCCTATGATATCTCAGCAGGACATGGTATATCCTGAAAAATGTCCCCGAAATCTCCCAGGATATCCTCGATATGTATTCCAAGGATATCGAAATTTTTGTTCTGTATGATATCCACACAATATTCTGTGCGGAATATATACAATTTTGGCAATGGAATCCAATATTTTCCGACTGCATATTATTTAAAATATTTAGAATGCCTGAAAACATAAAGATTCAGAAAAATCCGTTTAACCAAAATTCTGTTTATACAAATCTCGGATATTCGGTTACTTTCGAATTCCATGTCAGTATAATTATAAAAAAAATATTACATCAAGTTATTTTCATAGCCAATAACAGCCTACTTACAATAAAAAACAAGACAATTTATGAAAATTCAAGAGTGGTCTGTTATTGCATCTATGTACAACCGCTTAATTGCAAAGTTTGGTGATCGTACTTTTCACTGTGGGTATAACGGAAAAATGAGCTGTAACGAGAAAAAACAATGAAATTAATATGTACCGCGTTGGTTTACAGAATATAAATGAGAATAGATTATAATCCGGCACCAATATGATGGAATATACCTGGAAGTTGCTTAAGAGAGAATTCTACTATTATTGTACTATATAATGTTATACTTTGTGAAAAATACCTAATATTGTTAAATGATGAATTATTTTATTTATACGATTGAATATAATTGGAAGAAAATATATCTTAATTTTCAGGAACACGCCAAATAATATAATTGGGATATATTGGGGATATCCTTGACATATAAAATTGAGACATTAATGGGATATCCTCAGGATATTCTGAGATACCCTTGAGACATTCCAGAGATGTCGAGATTTCTGCCCTGTACGATATCATTGTCCATATTCCTAGGATGTAGCAAAGATATCCTGAGAGATAAATGGGATATCCCGCAGATATCTCATGCTGTGATGGTCACTAGATTTTTAAGTTTTTTATTAGATTGTTTAATTTTATTACTGAATTAAGAACAATTCTTTTTATAAGGTTTATTTAACTTGCTGCGTGTGTTCGTTAGGGTCAAATCTTGTATTCTAATTAAAGCAGGGAAAGCTAATTGAGGAGTGTACACGTATTACGTGACTCTCTAAAGTCACGTTGGAGGGCAGTCGCAAAGATTTTGTAACACGTGACACTTCTCTGATCAACAAAAAAAATTTTTATTATTAACTATACATTCAACACTAATATAATAGACACAACAAAATTAAGTAATTGCATTTTTGAGCCAAAAATACGAGTTTCTTAGAAGACAGTTAAATTTTCAACCCAAGAAGTTGAATTTTCGACAAAAAAGTTAATTTTGAACCCAGAGAAATGATTTTTTAACCCAAAAGTACGAATTTTCAACAAAAAAAGTTTAATTTTTGACCGGAAAAGATTAGTTAAAAAAAAAATAGGTGAATTTGAAACAAAATCATTTTCTACCAAAAGTTAAATTTTTAATAAAATACATAAATTTTTAACGAAATAGTTGAATTTTCCACTAAAGGAGAGAGTTTCAAAGCCAAAAATTAAATAGGTAAGTTTTTACTTGAAAGATCTGAACAAAAAGAATTATCGACCAGTTGAATTCAATGAAAAAGACGATTTTTTAATATAATAGTTGAATTCTCAAACAAATAGATGAATTTTCAACAAAAAAGATTTTTTTTTTCAAACAAATGGACGAATTAAAAAAAAAATATCTACGTTTCCAAACCAAAAATTTGAATGTTTTAGAAAACAGGCAACTTTTACATTGGAAAAGATGAATTTTCAACAAGAAAGTTAACTTTCAATCCATGAATTATTAACGAACTAGTTGAGTTTGCCAATGAAGAGATACATTCTCAATACAAAATAGAATAGCTACATATTCACATAACGAAATCAATTTCACACAAAAAAAAAGAATATTTAAACAAAATAACTAAATTTTCGAATAAATAGTTTAATTTTGAACCAAAATTATGCATTTCCAAAAAAAAGTTGTTTTTCAACCAAATTTTTGTAGGGCAAAATCCCATATTTATAAAGCTCAAATGCATAAAATAAATTTCAAAAGTTTTTCAGAATAACGCAAATTTTTTCGAGGATGTAGAAACGATTATTGCACTCTAAATTTACCTAAAAAAATAGGAAAAAATTTTCTGAAAGTTTGCAAGGATTTAAAATTATTAATTTATTTTAGATTGAAATGTGCAATTTCATCAATTTCATCACAAAATTGTAGAACTTAAAATTGTAAATCTTTAAGATTGAAGAATTTTCAATTTTGAAAATTTACAGTAAGAAATGATGCATGTTTTCAATTTAAAAATTAAAGAATCCGAAAAAATGTCTTCAATTTGGAAGACTTAGGATTATTATTTTCATCTTCAATTGCAAATCTTCAAGATAGACCTATTTTGAAAAGATATTCAAAATTTTATTATTTTAAACTATAAACATTCAACAATAAACAAGTTGGCAAATTTTCAATAGTAAAAATCTTAAAAATTTATTAGAGACGAAAATTAAAGACATCAGTGATACTCATAATTCAAGATGACTGAAAAATCCCCCCCCAAAAAAAAAAAAAAATTTCCGACACTGAAATTTCCGATGAATAAAATATATGAAATTGAACATTCTTGAAAATATAACATTGCCGAAATATAAAAATTTTGATCCGGAAAATTCCCAAATAATAAAATTCCCGAAATTTTTTAATATTGCCGAATTTGAAAATTCCAGAATAATAAAATTTTCGACAGAAAATTGCCGAATTATACAATATACTATACTGTAATAATATTAATTAAAACCCAATTTCATTAATTGTTCAAGTCCGTTAATATTATAAACTTTTCGGTAATTTATTATCCAGGAATTTTCCTATTCCGCAGATCTATATTTCAGTAATTTTATAATTTCGGGAATTTTCTATTTGGAATATTTTATTTTCAGGTAATTTTACAATGTCGGTAATTTTATTTTCTGGGAATTTTCAGTGGTTCACATAATTTCAGAATGTCTTTTAAGAACATTTTATTACGATATAAAATCCCACATTAAATAATTAGTTTTTTATGTGTTTGGAATCCAGATGAGATAAAACCTTATATTTGAATAAGTAATCCGTTTACGGAATACTGCAAGCGAATTAAAATTTAAATTCAGGTTTAAATTTAAAATGTATGAAAGATGATGTAGCGATTTTAATATATGCTTTTTGATTATATTTTATAGTACTCAAAATTGAAGCATATAATTCAATTTTATAATCAGGCAATAAAAAAAGAAACGTGTGATGAGCGCGCGTACCACGCTATTTCTGCTAGTGATAATAATAAGGTAACTAAAAATAAAAGCGTGGCACCCTTTCATTTTAAGTCAAATTAATATTTAAAAAAAAAAGAAAAACTCGGTCTAACTGCAAAACTTTTTTTTTATTTCAATGTAGTTTGTTATAAATTATTAAAGAACAAGCGCTGCAGCAACTTTTTTAAACATTGAAGATTAATTTTCCAAAATGAGTAATCTACATGCCATTTTACAGTAGGTAACATGTTACAGAACCAGTTTAAATGCAAATTTCACATTGTTTACTTTAAAGCATGCAAACTCGAGTATATGTACGAGGAAAGTTTAAGCCGGGTTGCCTACTCCTGACACAAGGGACGAAGTCACCCGTGTTAAAGCGTGTGGGCAATTAAACTTACTATTCCATAACTTTCGCACTACTCTATTTTATATTAATTAATATATACCGCAGAAGCTATAAAAGAATTTTATAGCATATTTATTTTATTCAATATACTAACTGTATATCATTTGTCACTAGTTATCGCAAAGTATAATATTGACATATACTCTATACATCTATACTCTAGAAGAAAAATTAACTGGAGTCGCTATTTTATAAAGCAAAAACAAATTCTTCAAAAATTTTGGTAGGAACTTCTTGCTTTGAGATAGAATTGGGATTTTCTAATTGAGATTGCTGATACTGAAATTAATTAAATAAAAAAGGGGTAAAGCTATTTAATAACAGATTTTGCCATTAATATTCAGGTCTGATAAGATTTTGAGTCAGATTGGTCAATTAAAAGTGTTTTCTTTTATGGCGTTTAGTGACTTGAAAAAAAATTGACCTTGTTCACATGAGGAAAATTTTTTTGATGTTCGAAATACAACGATACTATTTCTGATATATTTGTTCGCTCTCTGAGTCTTTCATCCGTAACAACAGAATCAATTATACTGTGGCCATCTCCTCTGCACCAGGGGTACAAGTGGATTATTTTATGCCCGAACCAAGTATTTGAAATAAATGAGCTCTTCTCTAATCATAAGCTAACCAATCTGTCTCCGTTGCCATTTCTTTTTGGAACCTCGCCCTACCTAACATTCTTTCCGTACCCTAACTTTGGACTCCAATCCATCCATTCATATCTCCCAGTAGAATGATTCTTTGCCCATGATCGCAAGTACTTCTAGTATCATTTAAAGTGTACCAGAAGGCGTCTTTTACTTCACTCCTTTTACCATCAACTGAAGCGTGGCTGGTTATGATAAATAATCTTCCGATTCTCTTTTTCATTCTAACCCACAACAATCTGGGAGATACAAATCCATGCTTCTTGACATACTGTCTTGCTCTCTCATTCACAATCAGACCGACCCCTTGGTTACCATGTGATTCACTATCTACTCCTGACCATAGTTCGAGTCCTTTCTTTAACTCCCCATTTGCTATCACTCTAATGTCACATCTCTTTTTCTTTGTTTCAGGTACACATAAAATATCTAGCACATAAGAATAAAATAAAATTATAATTGATTTCTTATTAATTAATATTTTATATGTTACATATATTTCTATATATATTATATATTATACATAATATTAATAATTAATTCAATTAAAATTTAATTCTACTCATCAAATATCTAGCTTTCTCACGTCCATTTAGCGCCTGAAACTTTACCTTCACCGAATGCATGCCTTTCGTCAACCAAAGTTTCAATCGATTCTCAGATTACAAAATTGTTTTTATTATTAATTTTTCAAACTATACGCCCAACTACCAACTTAATGCGACAGATTTATTTTGCCAGTCGAAATCATGTCCACAATAATTAGCCACTTGTCATTAGTTGGATAGTCTAGTTATAACGTCAGTCCCACCAAACTTCAATCAATGGAGGCGGAGTATAGGGACAGAACTAGAACTGGAAGAGTCATCCTTGGATTGCGTTGTGTACCGAGAAGGGTACTAGAATTTAGCAGATCAGTAATAAAAAAAATTTCAAAAAAAAATTTCAAAGGGTTCTGTCTTAATTATTCCACTTTTTTTATATCGGACGTGAATATTACAATTTTTCTCAATTTATAAATGGCACTCATAGTTCCGCTGCTAATCCTTTCGTATGAAAATAAATTTATTTGATCATATACGGGAAAATAATTTAAAAACTGTAAGTTAAAAACTTGTAAATTATAACAGAACACATTGATTGACGTTTCGATGGTCTCTCTGATTTTTGAATTTGCAGGATGTGCCTCATGTGCTCTTGTATGTTTTGTTTTGAACCACGTGAATATATTTTTTATACAAACAGAATTATTTGGCTGCAAGATTAGAGAAAGTTTGTCGCAAAAGGATCATTTTTCTGCAAAAATATTCTTTCTGAAACAAATGAAAGTCCTATTAACCTTCAAATTGGAAGGAAAATCCATTTTTGTCAAGAAAGATTCTTTTGAAACAAGAGGACATTTCCCTGAGTGCGTTGAATCATGTTTTTATTGTGAATATAAGAACTTAAATATTAAAATGTTGATATCTCGCGAAAGGCAGCAGCTGAGATTATTATTTATTCAGATATTGAATCCACAAATAATTTAGAAACTTCCTGTGAAACCCGATTTTGGATCAATTTGAGTCGAACCTTTTTCTCCTTCAGGATCACCGTGTGAAATAATGTAGGTGATAATATTAAATTTAAATTTAAACGCTTTAATTTCCTAATATACCAAGTAAATATATTACATTTCCAACAATATAGATTTATTTTTAACTGAATAGTTAAATTTTCAAACAAACATTTAACAAAAGAAATGAATTTACAACTAAAATGATGAATCGAATCTTTAAATGACAAAATTAATTTTTAATATTTTATAATTAACCCAAAAAATATTTTCATTCTAAATTACAAGCAATTGAATTTATTGAAAGATTTTTTGATAGAATAATTGAATTTTCTAACCAAAAATTAAGTTGTTAATGAAAAACGACGTATTATCAACTAAACAGTTGCCATTTTAACAAAAAAGAATTGAATCTCTACCGAATGAAATTAATTTTGAATCTAAAAGATGAATCTTTAACCAAGAAGATTAATTTTCTGCCAAAAAAGAACAATTCTCAAAAAACACATACCTTTTTTAACTAAAAAGTTATATTTTTGAAAAGTTCCATAAATTTTCTACCACATAGTTGAATTTTAAACTAAAGAAAAAGCAACTATTAACCCAAAGCGGAATAGTTAAATTTTCATTTAAAAAATGAGTTTTTAATTTTCAAAAATAAATTTTTTACAAAACAATTGAATTTCAGAGCAAATAGTTGAATTGTTTTCTGAAGTGTTGTATTATCAAGCCAAAAAGACGAATTTTCTACAAAACGTTAGATTCTTCAACAGAAAAGTGATTTTTCAACTAAAGAGATGAATTTTCAACTAAATTTATTAATCTTTAACCAAAAAGTTTTATTTTGAGAAAGTAATTCAACTTGCAAACAAAAAGTTTAATTTTCAACCAAAAAATACGAATTTCCAACAAAATACTTCAATCCTCATGTAAAACACATTAATTTTAAACCCTGCATTTTTTACCAAAAAAACTTATTTCTCACCAGAAAACGAATTTTCTACAAAATACGTAAATTTTTAAGAAAATAGTTAAATTTTCAACCAAGAGAAATAATTTTTACCAAAAAAGTCAAATTTTTAACAAAACACATGAATTTTCAATCAAACAGTTGAATTTCCAACCAAGAAGATTAATTTTCTATCAAAATAGTCGAATTTTTAATCGAATACATGAATTTCAAATCGAATAATTCAATTTTCAACTAAAAACGATAAATTTTCAACCAAAAATGGAATAATTTAATTTTTGGTTCAAAAATTAATTCTTAATTCAGAGGAAAAAGAATTGACAATGAATTAATTAAATTTTCAACCAAAAAAAGTCATTTCCAACTAAAATGATGAATCTTCAACAACAAAAAAATAGATTTTTAACAAAGCAGTTCAACTTGTGATCAAATAGTTGAATTTCTACCAAATTGTTTAATTTTCAATAAATAAGTTCAATTTTAACCGAAAAAGGTTAATTTTCAACCATACAAGTGCAGCTTCAACCAGAAGGATTACGTTTTTTACAAAAAAATATGAACATTCAAACGGAAAAAAGAAAAAAAAATAGAAAGAATCATTATGGGAATTTTTTAATTTATAAATAAAACAATAATAGTTTAAATGAAGATTGACGTTCATTTTTAATAAAATATTGGAAAGATTTTGAAGTGAGGGGGGGGGGTCGTAGAAAATCTCATGGTATCTTACATGGGGGGAGGAGGGGTTGAAAATTTCAAAAAAACACCTTACGTAATTTTGGGATGAGCCCTTATTTTTTTATTTATTATCATTTCGTGATTTTATCATTATCACAGTTAATATTAATACTCACATTACTAGGTACGACTAATATTATTAGGTAAATTACAAGTAATAGTGTCACAATTATCAATGAAGTAACCAATTTTGTTCACATTTAATGTACTAGGTATAACAGTAACCACTAAATTGCGCTGGGAATAGTTTTGACCACGTACTCCACATCTAAGAAAGCATATAAAATTCGTTGACCTACCCCCCAAAGACTTTGCATAATTTGTGCACAACCCCTCAGACATAAAAACACCCATAATGAATACAACCATAGTATTTTGCAGCGGTACTTTTTTTTAATGAGTACATTCTTCACCTCTCACGCACGATATACAGTGAACTCTCACAAAGCGCCTTCTCCACTAGGCAGCTTTTTGCCACGTGCCTCTCCCTTCCATTACCACCACATTCAGTAAGTGCCTTAAGTGTCGCATTAGATGCGCGTGCACGAGATGATATTTCAATAATCAGCCAATGCGTCTCAAGATATTTCCCGCCAAGAACTAGGGGCGTGACTTTCCATGCGGGCGCTTAGTGAGGACCTCGATCCTGGGCATCGGGCGCTTTGTGAGACTCTACTGTACTATTGAATTATATACATAACTAAACGGAGAATATTTAAGTAACTAAAGTAAAAGGCAAATTATGCGGAGAAAAATTAATGTTAAAATATAGGTGTTCCAACTAAGGTAATATTGTCATTTTGAGATTACGGATAGTAGAAGGGTAATCATTCATTTTTCTTCGTATAATTTTTTGAAGATTAATTTAATGAAGATTATCACTTTATTTGATATAATGAAGCCATTTTGAATTCAAAACTCGCCACTAAGCATTCGCACAGTTGCGGAGACCCAGACTGAGTGTTTATATTCAGATAAGTTTATATGGACATCTGGATACTTCAAAGGTTTTTTATTATAAACAAAAACGCCAAGTAGACGTCCATCGACAACTAAAGGACCACCAGAATCACCTTCGCATGCGCTTTTGAATCTCTGTCTATCATAAGTACAGAATACTTGACTTGTAATTGGATAATGTCCACGGTAAACATCTTCACACATTTTTTGATTGAGTATCTGGACAGTGATTGATCGTAATTCATCAGGAAATATCATCGGGGGCCTTAAATGAGGAGATGAGAATTTTTAGTTATAAGTGAGCTAAAATTTGCTGTTCTAAAACTACGTCACGCTATTTTCAACATTCTTTTCACCCCTATCCTTCTTTGTCACCCCAGAAGGAAAAGATTTCAAATCGAAATTTTCAACAAAATAGTTGAATTTTCAACTAACAAAGATTAATTTTCAATCAAAAAAGATGATTTATCAACCGAATAGATGAATATTTAAGCCAGAAAGACAAAATTTTTCAGAAGGGAGTTCAATTTTTAACAAAGCAGTTGAATTTTCGAACAAAAAGATGATTTTCCAAGATAAATTTTCAACCTAATTTTTAAATATTTAACAAAAAAAATTAATTATTAATCAAACAGTTGCATTTACAACCAAATTATGGAACTTTCAAGAAAGAAGGATGATTTTTTAACCTAATAGGTAAATTTATACCCTACAAAGATAGATTGATTGAATTTTTGAACAAAAAGGATTACATTTATACCAAAACCAGTTGCAGTATCAACCAAATGGTTACAGTTTTAGGCTAAAAAGAAAAACTTTTAGAAGACAGTTGAGTTTTTAAACCAAAATACTAGAATTTTCAACAAAAGTATGTATTTTCAAGAAAAAAGTTAATTTTTAACCAAATTGCAGAAGCTTCAAGCAATTCAAAAATATGAATATTTAACAAAACAAATTATATTTTTAACGAAGAAGTTCTATATTTAACCAAGTAGTTGAATTCTCAATAAAAAGATAAATTCTGAAACAAAAAATATAATACATAGTTGAAATTCCAACTAAGAAAAGATTCTAATTTCAAATCAGAAACAGTTTTCAAAGAAATATGTAGTTGAATCCTCAACCAAAGCACAGTTACATTTTTGAACCAAAAAGGATCAAATTTCTATCAAAAGAGATGAATTTTTGAACCAAGAACGCGGATTCCGTAGCAAACAGTTGAATTTTCCAGCTGAAAAAATGAATTTTCTACCAATAATTTAATTTTAAACAAAATAGTTGAATTTTTAACGAAAATAATAGAATTTTCAAACCAAAAAGACGAATTTTTAACTGAAAAGTTGAATTGTTAAGCCAAAAGGACGAATTTTCTACAAAACAGTCGAATTCTTAAACTGAAAATTTAAATTTGCAACAAAAAAGTTCATTTTTATTCAAATAGTTATATTTTCAACTAAAAACGATCAATTTTCAACAAAAACTGGAATAGTCAAATTTACAGTTGAAAAAATTGATTTCCAACAACAAAAAAAGAAAAAATTTCAGCAAAATAGTTAAATTGTCTACCAGAGAAATGGATCTTCGAACAATAAAATTAATTTTCAATCGAAAAGATTAATTTTCTACCGACTAGGATAAACTTACGACAAAATACGAAAATTTGAAACCAAATTCTTGAATTTTCAACTAAAAGCGATCAATTTTTGACCAATAAAGGAATAGTTAAATTTTGAGTCAAGAAAATTAATTTTCAACAAAAAAAATCGAATTCTCAACAAAATAGATAAATTTTCAGCCAAGGAGATGGATTTTCAAATAATAAAATGGATTTTGTAGGAATTAGTTCAACTTTTAACCAAGCGGTTAGATTTTTAATCAAGAAGATTAATTTTCTACCATAAAATTCGAAGTTAAAACAGAATGCATACATTTTCAACCTGAAAATATCAATTTCAACAAAAAGTTAATTCTTAATCCAATAGTTCGATTTTGAAGTAATAACGACTAAATTTCAACAAAAAAATTGAATCGTTAAATTTTCAGTTTAAAAAATTGATTTTTGCACAAAAACAGATGAAATTACAACAAAATAGTTAAATTTTCAACCAAAGGGATGGGTCTTTGGATAATAAAATAAATATTCACTCAAGAAGATTAGTTTTTGTCAAATAGGATAAATTTCCTACAAAATAGAACAATTGAATTCGATCTTTTTAAATAAAATATAGTCCTTTATTTCTCAAAATTACTTCTCTGTTCTCACTGTAAAAACTAGAGATCTCTTTTTTACGGTATAATTTTTTCGTCTCCTGTTTTTCAATAGGTTAACTCAATGTAAAACAAATGAATCTGGGTCCCCAGCAGTGGTCTCATTTCAGTACCACTCCAGACTGTTTTTTCTGAGTCTTATTGTAATATCTGAAACGAGCCCTGAAATAATACTTTGTTTTTGCAGTGACCTGTTTTATTTATATACTTTAGGAAAGATAGACATGCAAATTATTTTCAGTTCAAAGATTCCATTGATCTACGGGGGTGATTTAAAAAAAAGGACGATACTCAGAGCAATTTGATGTAATTTTTTGAACAAATTATTATTGTTCAAACAATAAAGGGCATATGTTCTGAGATAAGGAAATACTGAATAATAAATGATATAGTGTAAGAGATTTGAAAAAGCTAGAGTTTTCTTCACCTTCCCTGTGAAAAGGCGCAAGCGAATGATTAATTGTTGTTTAAATAATTGCGAAATATTTCAAACAAAAATTATTACTGTAAACATTCGTTAATTGTATCATTAATTGCAGAAAAGAATAACTTTTCGCGATTCACAGGGAAAAAATTATTTAAACAAATGAAAATTGTTTAAATAAATAAGAATTGTTTAAAAATTGCTGAATATTTTCAAGAAGGGAATATTACTCTCAACATCCGCTAATTATGTCATTAATCGCAGAAAATAATAACTTGCTACAATATTAAGGAGGAAAATTTATTATAGAAATTAAAAATTGTTTCAATAATTACCGTAAATCTCAAACAAAAAGTACTTATTATTTTGACATTCATCAACTTTATCTAATTTATCCCGAGAGATCCCTCATGAAAAGAAAGTATTAGATCTAATACCTACCATCAATTATTTTTCATAAAGTACAATAAATTAACACGATTTACAGGGAAACAAAAATTGTTTAAACAACTAATAATCGTTTAAACAATTCAAAATTACTTGAAAATACTTAGAAGAAACTCGTCAATTATCGATTAGAAATAATTCATGTTGAAAAAAATCCAAAAAATACCATCTTCAGCATGAATTTGATAACAACTGCTATTTTGCATTATTTCGGGCATTTGAGGGCACAATAAGAGAAGATTGCGTGGTTCGATATTGAAAGTTATTGGGTGAAAATTATTCCTTAAACTTTAATTCACAAAAAGCTTATAACGAGTACTTATTTTTTCCATTTTTTCGGAAACCAAGCTTTCCCTATTTATGTTAATTTCAAAAGCCCGGGGGCACGGATTGACGTTGAACAAAAAATTACAGATTTTTTTTCGCATAAGGAACAAATTGGGAGAGATCGATCACCAAAAATAGAAAGTAAATTCAAACAGGTATGAATTTGGAACACCTTAAGCCACACCCTTCATGAATACTTACGGGATCCTGTGAGTGCATCCCCAGCCACTAAGTGTACCAACTGCATTTCGTATATTTCCATCATGCAGGGCAATGGGCCTATTACGTGAACGGACAAAGTCAATATCTGGAGAAATTCTAAGCATGGCAAGATCGTTCACAATACTACTAAACTTATACCGCTGGTTTATTATTATATCGGTTACGTTATGAGTTATTGCGTGACTTATTCTTCCTGAAGCAGATAAAATGGTGTACACCGCATATCCCTGAACACAGTGAGCAGCAGTTATGATAATGTTACGTCTTAAGATTGTACCTGCGCAATGACGTTTCCCTTGTTTATGAATATCGACTATGTAGGGAACTTTTGCTATCGACACTACCTTATTTTGACCAGGATTATTATTAATTATACGTTTTTTACGGATGAGAAGATCAGATGATTTACCTGCATGAATAAATAACATTAGTAAATTATCTTTCTAAATCTGAATTCAGGCCTGAGATTGCACCCTGCACAGAAAAAAAATTCATTTTGAACAAAGAAACGGCGTCAAAATATGCTGGAACGAAATCAGAGCCTCTGTGAAGTTAGCTGACGAGCGTAACTCGGCTCTCACGTGCGTATAACCGGGGGCAGAGAGTGGGTCGCGAAGCATCAGAGTATTTCCACTTGTGACGTAATTTCGAAATGTCCGAGTGGTTCAGGGCAAACATTGGCAGAGGTGGGACGAGCGACGTCTAAGAATTTGTTAATGCTTGCCACGAATTACAACTTAAAAGACAGATCGTGCACATGCGCAGAACCGTTTTCGCAGTCTAGTGTCATACTAAACCGGCAGCGCACAGAAATGTTCAAAACACAAGTTCGAAACTTCCAACGCGTGTTGACATCGTTGACATGGCAACCGCCAGTGCGCATGTGCATGATCTGGCTTTTAAGTTGTTATTCGTGGCAAGCATTAACGAATTCTTAGACGTCGCTCGTCCCACCTCTGCTCACCAAACACATAGGGTGATACCACTCCTTACTATTTCTTCGTGATCGTAGTTAAAGAATTGTGTTTATCGGCAAATGAAAAATGTCTAGTGAATACTTTTTGAGATTATCTAGTGAAGTGAAGGTCCGTTATTATAATAAAATAAGTGCAATTTACAAATTTAATCCCTACGCTCTGAAAAGTGAGGCATTATCCACAAGTATCAGTGATGTATCCGTAGTGAGTAAGTTCGATCTTGTATCGTATTTCACGATAACTCATAGTTATTAGACGTGAAAACAATTGAAAGCTTATAAAAGCTTACAGGCGCTCTGGCCAATCACAGGCATCGTAGAGAATACATATATAAGAACAACATTCAGGTCAGCCCTGAAGAAGTGAACTTCAATGTTCACGAAACGTCGGCAAGATTCATAGTTTCGCACACGATTGAAACCCGAAATAGCTTTAAATTTTTAATTTATTAATATATGAACTGTTACAGGTTAAAAATTCTCAAAGAATGAATGATCAAAATTTAAAAGCGTGGATTGTCTTAGATCTGACATCGGTGAGATAGCTGGACGTCTTAATAAATGACCAAAAAAAGAATTTTGTCAGAAAAAATGTATATAACCCACTTATATATTGCCATACATGAGTTGAACAAAAATTGCAGCAAACTGTAACGGGAAGGCTGTTGGACTCAAGTTCTAACCTCAAAATCTTATCACCTAACTTTACTGAATAAATACTAGAATGAAATCATTTTTAAACACTGAGCAATACTCTTTTTTTAAATTAGAGTATGTATGCACAGGGAGAAACTGTTTAATTTAACAATTAACAATTCTTAAATGTATAAAACACGAGTGCTCTCCCTGAACCATTCGCTTGCCGCTGATCTAATTGTAAACGGGGATCTGCGGGGATCTCCGCGTGTGAGAAACGAGCTACGCTCGTCAACTAACTTTACAGTGGTTCTAATCCGCTCCCTGAAAATGTGTTTGTGAGAAAAATGTCTTGAAGCAAAATTGAATCTCTAGTTTTTTCTGTGTGGGCCAAAAGACCCCCAAAAGTGGCAAAATGTACACCAATATATTTTAAAAAAAGTAAACATAGGCCATTCATAAGGACATGTCAGAGCAAGTTTTACCAAAATTGCAAAGTATTTGATTAAGTATTATGTTGGAATTTTGGTAGATCGATCATGAAAAAGTTTCTTCATTTTTCCTGTTTTCAGGATACACTTATACATACACTTATAAGACATTTAAAACATGAAAATTATTTTTAACTAGATGTGAATTCGATCTCGAGTGTTTCCACTTTGTTTGTATATATATAATTATATGGTGCTCATTTCACGAGCACTTTGCTTTCCATTAGCGAATGCATTTGCTTCCTCATAGAGGAAGCATTAGTTATTTTTTTTTCAATAATAGACAAACCAAAGTCTTCATTTTGATCAATTTAAAAATAGAAATTCACAAAAAATAAAAAATTACAAAATAATACAACAAATTTTTAAATACAAAGACAAATCAGACAAATCAAATTTTGTATTCGAAATGATAATTTTTCGAGCTGGAAAAGGGAAGGGAAAAGTTCTGTCGCACCCTATCCCTTTCCCAGCTTTATGATTTCTTCACAAAGAATGTCAGAATTATTCTATTTCAAATTTTATGATCAAAAAGTATTTTCTATTCATGTGTCAACTTTGAATTATGTCAATGAAAACAGTTTTTCAGTTTAAAACAGATGATTCAAATATTATAAATGAGCATCCATTTTCATTTTATGTTAGGTCAATTTATGTTAGGTCAATCGATTCGCCTCGAACCAAGGAATCTTTTATATTCTTGCATCAACTTTGAATTATGTTGAAGAAAAAAGTTTTACTATAAAAAACCGTATTTTAAAATATTATGTTTTACCATAGCTTCCTTACTCTTCAATAAAATGTATTAATATTATAGGTCAATCGATTTGACTCGAATCAATACATCTGTTCTGTTCTGTCATCAACTTTGAATGATGTTAATGAAACAAGTTTTACTATAAAAAACCCATTTTCAAAATATATAAATTGCCATAACTCCCCTACTCTTCAATAAAATGTATTAATATTAGAGGTCAATCAATTCGTCTCGAACCAAGGAATCTTTTATATACTTGCATAAACTTTGAATTATGCTAATGAACAAAGTTTTACTATAAAAAACCGATCTTTCAAATATTATTGAGTGCTAAAAAAAATGCAATGAATATTTTTAGAAATCCTTCGGCCAGTTTCAAGATATTAGTGAGGAAAATAATCCCTCCAAATTTCATCAATTTATCTGCAACCGTTTTCTAATTATCGTGTTCACAAAAAAGTGTGACATCCCCTCACACATCCACACACACACACATCCGGACAATTGCTTAGAACATTGTATTAGACATTTTTAAATTGAGGAAGGTTTAATTAAATGAATTTTGAAATTTTTGAATATGTTACCATTACGAAAGCTTCCTCTATGAGGAAGCAAAATCAATAAAAATGATAAAACTTGAAAAGAAAATCTCTAAATCAGATGCGACTGGTAATTTTTTTAAATTTGTCATTCAGAAAGATACAACCTTAGGTTTGTGTTTAGGTTAAAACTCAAAAATCATGTTTTTTTATCTTCCTAATGCCCACGCTCTACAGTGATAAAAATCTAGAATAAACTATTTAAAATCCTCTACAAGGCTCTATTCATCGGCGGGTTCTCACATATTTCAAATGTTTTAAGCTATTTCATCAGATTCCAAAAAAAATCAAGGGTTTTTGAGAATGAAAAGGGATTCCAAAAAAGTTTCTAGAGAACTTTGGAAAAGAAATTAAATTAAATTAAATTTCAAAGCATTTTTAGCGATTCCACAGATTTCAAACGATTTTAAGGTAATCCTTAAGCTTTAGAGCATTTGATTGAATCTCCAAGAATTTCAGAGAATTTCAAATATTTCTAGGGATTTGAACGGCCTGTTTTGAAAAACTCGAATGAATAAGTTTAATTCAATTTGCATTGAAGGGTTTTAAATTATTTCTACTTATTTTAGTGGATTATTCCGATTTCCAAAGATTTCAATGGATTTTAAGGGATTTCAACGGATTTCTAGAGAACTTTACAGAATAAAATAAATTTGATTTTAAGTGGTTTCAGCGATTTCAAAGGATATAAAGGAATCAAAAAACTTCTGAGGATTTTACAGATATTTAGTTATTTTAACTTTTTAACAGCCAAGCCTAAACCCCATTAAATAAACATTCTAAAAAACTCAGGAGTAATATATAGTCTTTTTCTGATCGATTTTTGCAGTGAATTTTATTTTTATAATTTTCTTGGTTTCTATTAAGTATACGATAACTTACAACGAAATAAAAAAAATTCTAACTTTACGAGATGCGGAATAGTGCACTTTGATCTAACCCACGTATTCATTTTGCAAAATTCTAAGCTTATTACATGAAAATTCAAGAAAAACGAAAATAGTGAACGTTTCTCAGCAGAAACAGTGGCCTATAAAGGATTTACTCAGAAAAATATTTGTTTAAATCAAACATATACTTTCTTTGATACAGAAAGAAACAAATATTTAATTGATTCAAACAAAATTTATTTAATTCATACACACCATTGCTTAAATCAAACAAATTGTATCTTTGTTATAAGGCCAAACAAATGCTTATTTGATTGAAAAAAAAAACATTTTTCTTCGTGCATTGCCATCATTCTAGCATTGCTAAAGATTTCAAGAGATTCCAAAGAATTTCAACAGATTTGAGGAATTTTAGAGAACCGCTAATTATTTCTAATGATTTTAAGGATTTTAATGTTTTTAAGCTATTTTAACAGATTTCAAAGATTTTCAAGAAATTTAGGAAATTCAAAGGGATTCAATGAACTGTCTAGAGAACTTTGGAAAATAAATGCAATTAAATAAAATTTCAATAAATTCCTAGCGACTTCAAAGATTGCAAAGGATGTTAAGATATTCCACAAGGCCTAAAAGATTTTAATAAATCTCCAAGGATTTCGAAGATTTCAAACGATTTACAATATTTATAGGGTTTTGAACGGTGTTTTTTCAGAAAACTTTAATGAATAACTCATTTTTTTGCTAATTTTCGACCCCACAACGTGACTAACAGTGATGTTATTGCTGCCCCCATCCCTTCTATTATCACGTGACTTTTTCTTGATATGACCAAAATTTACATAACAAGACCGGGGGCATTGAAATTGATTTTGAAAAACTATAAATTGCGAATTCGATTTTTACAATAAGACAGTTTTTTTTGCGTGCCCTTCACATCAATTTTAATCATTAAGAAAATTGTATATACCTTTAACTGTAAAATCCCTATGTAAGGTTTTATTATTTCAGAGATTCTGAAATTTTACTGAAATTAGAGCGATTTCCGCAGATTAAAAAGGAGTTTATGGGATCTCAAGGGGTTTTACAAAATTTCAAAATATTTGAAAAGAAGTAAATGGATTTTAATTCAAGAGTTATCAAAGTGTTTTCACGAATTTGGAATGATTTTAGGGGATTTCAATGGGATTTCGAAGATTTGAAGATATTTGAAGAGATTTTATGAAATTTCAAAAGATTTGCAAAGATTGCAAAGGATTTCAAAGGCTTTCAACAAATTTTAAAATATTTAAAGGGCTTTCCATGATTTCAAGGGATTTCAAAAGATTTCCAAATAATATAAACTATTTTGAGGGATTTTAAGAAATTTGAATGTCTTAAAATATTTTAAGTGATTTCAAGAAATTCGCAAAGATTCGAATGGATTTAAAAGATTTCAAAGAATTTTAAAGGGATTTTATAGATTTCGAAGAAATTTCGTAATATTTTTAAATATTTCACACAATTTCCAGAATTTCATTCGATTTTGAGAAATTTCAAGGGATTTTCACGAATTTCGAAGGATTACAAGAGATTTTCATGGAATTTTGAAGATTTCAACGGATTTTACGGACTCTGTATGTTATCCATGGAATTCAAAGATTTCAAGAAATATATTTAATGATGAAAAAAATTTTAAAAATAATAATTTAATGTGTATGATGAAATAAATAGTAATTTCAACAGCCAAAGCAGGTTTGAATTAGAATATTAAAAAAAAATTAGAAAGAAAAAACTTACGTGAGAAATTCTTTGTAACATTCTGTCCTATAAGTATTTGTATAAGATTTTACAGACGCCCCCCCCCCCCCCGTGAAAGAAGCCATACGTAATTAACTTAAAAAATTGTATACACGAATGATAAAAATGGTTGAAATTGTTGTTAAAAGTATGATATTTTTAAATATAACATACTTATTTATCTTTTCTTAGCTGATTCTGCTAGGAAATATTCTCCTTAAAGAGAATTTTTCTTGCCTGAAATAACTAAAATTCACCATTTTTACCAAAAAAACACCAGATAATAAAAAAAATCCAAGGAACAAAAATTGTCTCTCTAAAAAAGTTATACAAAAATATCTCTGTATACTTCTATCACGCGTTATTTTTGATATTTTATTGAAAATATGAAATTTTTTTTATAGAAATTATTTTTTTCAGAAATACAATTTTATAGTCATAAAAAATAAAGAAGAATATAATTATACTATACTCCCCATTTTTTTATTTACATTATTTTTCTTCCACAAACAAGTTTTTGAAACTGTTAAATTCAGTCCTTTTTAGTTTTTTATCATACCATAAAATTGAATTGTTGAGAAAAAAATAAATCTTAAAGGATTTTATACATATTTTTGCAAAAATCTTGAAAGTAACTCGAGATTGAAAAAAGTGTCACGTGACATTGTTCTAGAACTTTTTTTTAGAGAAAACAGTTTGTTTCTTTGATTTTTTTCGTATCTTGTGTCGTTTTGGCAAAAAAATGGATTTTCTTTCTTCAGAGAGAAAAAATACCCTCTTCCCAAGGCGCAGGTACAGGGCAGAATTGAAAAAAAAATCAAGCAAAAAAACTATGGGGGTTATGAGTAAATTGACTTTGAATATTTTTAGAGAAACCACAACCTTTTGTCAAATTTTGCACGATTCAAGGAAACTGTTTGGACCTCCAAGTATTTTAAAGAAATGTTTACAATTTTAATATACATTCAATATACATTTGTATATTAAATATAAAAACTTGATATATTAAATAGCCATCGAGAGACTATATATATTTAATTTTATATACCATATATTGATCATTCGTTAGAAAAGACAGATAATTCCACTGTAAACAAATAAAAAAATTTTGGCAGTAAATATTTATTATAAATAATGAAACATAATATTTTCTTCTAATTAAACATTAATTACACTGGTTTTTAAGTCGAAAAGTTCAATTAAGCGAATATTTAAGGAACCTAACCTACAAGCAGCTGTACTTACGTGAAAATTCTGACGTTCACAATGAATTTATATGTAAATCTGCAAAAGACTTTTGATATATGTATATTGAACTTCGATCAGATTTTATGAACAGTGATGTATGAATATATATGATCTTTTTAAAGGAACCGGTTAATAACTCAGGGCCTACCCACTTTTCTTGACAATCTCAGGCCTGTCTTAATTACTAGTCTTGTACAAATGAAATATAGTAAGTTGTTCTTTATTGGCTTCAGTAATAAATCATTTGCTTCACTAATCCTTTAATAGTTGAGAAGTAATGAAGAAATCGTTAAGTCTTTTTTTTGTTCAGTGTATAATTTCACTTACGATTGTAATATTCTGATGAAGCTCCAGTTTCCGATGATAAAAAGGCACAAAGAATTACAAGACTTAGGTAAAATTTCAGTTCCATTCTGTGATAAAGAATTCTGTAATTGAGAGTGATCCGACAACTCTCTAGGTCGTTGTAGTACCGATGATAAGATTTTAGGTGAGCCAATAATTTTCATGATACTCGTGATATATGACTCACTGTCTTAATCAGGCAATAAAATCACTGTCTTTGATAGAAGCGTTGCTTAATTTTATTTCATTGCATCAGGTTTGAATATTTGAAATGGATCGAGATTAAGTCGAAAGACCAGGGCCGCCGAGAGCCGTTTTGGGCCCAGGGGTTCTATATTATCACAGCGCCCCCTCTGCCCCCTTTACTACGCAGCTTTATAATCGATTTTTAATTGTCGAAGCCTAATTAAAAAATAGGACATAGGCACAAAAATATTCACCAATTATAAAAAATACTACCACTAGATGTATCATACAGTGAACTTACTTTTCTCTGAAAGGTTAAATTTTCTAGCCTTCTTTAAAGCAAAATCCTCAGTTATACCAAGTTGGCTTTTCTAGGTAGTTGAATTTCCACAGTTAGCGCACACAGATTGGATAGCATGTCCTGAGACATGGTGGACCGCATGAAATTCCCTATTCGTTTCAGAGAAGAAAATGTTCTTTCAACACTAGCCGCTGTTACGGGGATTATCAGAAGGATGCGGAGGGCAATGCACAAATTTGAAAACAAATTATTAGGATTCGTTCTTTAAAGAGTATTGAGTAACTGTAAAGGTTGCAGAGTTTTTTCGCCGAAATTTGCAACATGGTCTAGGATAACGCAGTACACTTCTCGTTTGAATTTTATATCAAATGATACATTTTCATCTTTAAGTTCATTGCGTGACAGCTACGTTCCAAATTTTCGCCCATGTTCCATTACGCAGAGCCTGCAACTCTGCAATTAAGCTTTTTAAATGTGTGCAGGTATCATCAAACGTTGCCCCTCGAACCTAAATTACTTTCTTTACAATGTAAATGGTTTTTAAACCTTTCTGTCAGATTCAATAATGACACCCCATACAGTCGTTTACCACTCCTGGAAGACTAGGAATAAGGGGTTCGAGAGATTGTATACAGAGAGAAGTCTATTTTCTTCTTTAGTATTTCCCATCTCTGTCGACCGGAACTAAATATTGTGGCAACTCACAGCTGCTTGTACTCCGCTAAGGTTGATACAAATCCTTTGCGTAGTCACCTTTCATATTGCTGCCGGTGTCATATCCTTCCCCTTGACCATCTGCCAAAGAAATTTTAAATATCTCTAGTTTTGACATCATAAGCTGGGCAGTAGCTTTCTTAGTTTTTTTTAGTACAGTCAGCAAGGGTCAAGAGACACTCTTCGGCTTTATAGATTCTTCCATCTTTATTGGTGAAATGGACATAGCAAATTAAAAATACAGTTTGTTCAACGTGAGCAAAATCTGGAGCTGTATTCACAATCAGTGAATGATACTTTGCCTTCTAGTTTTCTTGGAGAACACAATTTATAACTGTATTTGCATAAGCATAAACTTATTCTAAATATCTGCTGATAAGTAATGCACCTGTGATCTTTTCCCGGTTTCTTGAGTTACGAAACGTGTCATATTTTGCTAAAAGTTAAAAGATTCCAAAGAAATTACAGCTCTAAGGGTCTCAAATTATGTTACTATCTCCGCGGTAAGCAAAACCTCCATCAGCAAGAAACGAGATTACATCAAGAAGTCGCATTAGAATTTCGTTTCACACTTCTCGCTTGTATTGTATGGATCTAAGCAACAAGTCACTCAACGTAGTTTCTGTTTTTAATTTCCTCTATTCTGCTTTGCATTGCATATAACAATTTTTGTGCAAGACAACACTTTTATGTTCAGGATTTTTGTCGTGTACCTTCTTCCACTTTTGTGCAGCGAAATAGCCTTAAGGTGATGCCAAAGCTGATTTCTGAACTTGAGAAAATTTGCTATAAATTCTACACGGTAAACGATAAAAGGCTTCCTTCGTTCTGCTTCACACCAACCAGTCTCTATGCACAATTTCACCATTCTCTAGCTTCTTCTAGAAAATATAGAACGGTAGCTCACCACCTTCACAAAGTTTTTGAAAACACTAAGGCAAAATTTCATGCGACTTTTCGATGTCAATGTTAAAAGTAAGACTGTAAAAGAGGACAGTGTCTTCATGAGGTACCGAAGGACTTGTTGCTGAAGAAAGCTCTGATTTTTCCTTCCTCTTCTGTCCCCCCAACTTATGCTTGTAGCTCATTTTTAGCAAAAAAACTGCTTACTTTACGCACAAACACAAAAAAACATAGTTTTTATTCACTATATAACTTTAAAACTGACTTCTTATTACGAGCGCATACTGGAAACTAAATGCTAAATCGCTGATCTCGTACGACTGGACTGGTTAAAGATATCATAACATATCTGCTATCGCTTACTTGTTTATAAGTGTTCACTGCCGCTTATGTGTTTAGGCAAAGAACTATTAAATTTAATTTATTAATTAATTTAATTGAAATTGTAATTGTATATTAATTGCTGTGCCAGATTTTGAAATCCAAGATCATAAATGGTATAATCCCTTTTTCTCAATTCAATAAATCTAGTTTCTTTAGTTTTTGAAGCGGAACATACTAAATCAACAAGTGTGAAATTTGAACCCACAATCGAATCAATCCTTTTCACTAAATAAACCATTGATCTTCGAAATCTGAATTAGTGGAAATTTTAGTAATAAAATAAGTAATTGATTATTTGACTAATGAAATAGTAATTGGAATGGAACATGTATTAAGAAGAACCACAAGTTTATTTCATTAAAGTCAGTTAGTAGAGATGTTGACTAATTCATTAGTGACTGCGGTTACTAATCAATTATTTAACTTTCTTTTCAATTTTTTTTATATAAAATGGACGTGACATCGATATAATCATTCTTGTGCTTTCATTTTTAAGCAATATATTATAAATATAAATGCTGGTGGAGATGACGTAAGCTATTTACAAGTTTCACAATTTTACCTTCTTATAGCCCAGACGCCGTTCTCAAGATATTCGCAATTAATTATTTTTTTTATAAATGTAACATTAAACATTGTCAATTGAAATTAAAAAAAAAAAATTTCCTCTCGTTAGACAATCTCATGAGAAAAAATAGTTGTTCTAGCATTTTTTCACTCTGACGAATATTTATTGCACAAAATCAAATAACGTGTAAAACAAGTGGCAACAAATACTCTTATCAATAACTAAATAAGTATTTTATGAATAACAAGAAAGTAACACTCTTTTAAATGTACCAACTGGAAAAAACAGTTTTGTAATGAACACCGATCCCCTGAAGTTAATAATTTGCAAGATAGCAAAGCTTTTGTTAGAAGCCATTTTATCGCGATACAACAAATAGTCATTTTTCATGGAGCGAAATAGTTTTAGAGGAAAAATTCCTGTATGACTGAATTCATGCTAATTTTCGCAATTTTTTAGATTTTACCCAGTCTTTCTATTCCATGCAGAAGCAGAGATAGGCGCTTAAAATTTAAACAATTGTACCGGTTCGTATACTTAAATTTCGCAATTTCAGGCCATGTCATAATTTTAGTACAACTTCAAACTATGTCTTTCTCAGAAAGAGTTACATTAATTCAAAGCCACCTTATTAAACAATCATCACAATTTGCGTAAATTCAAAAGATGTATCGATAATTTCAGATCGAGTTTCAGATATACTTGTATTTATCAAGTAGGTAAGTATAGATCTTGCAGGAATTTTTTCTCTGAAACTAATTTGCTCCATGAAAAATGATTATTTGTTATAACGCGAGACAAAAACTTCTAACAAAAGCTATGTTACCCTGCAAATTATTAACATTAGGGGATCAGTGTTCATTACACAAATTTTTATTTCGATTGGAACTTTCAAAAGAGTTTCACTTTATTGTCAATTATAAAATACTTTTTTGGTTACTGATAAAAGTATTTGTTGCCACTTATCTTACACGTTATTTGATTTTGTACAATAAATATTCGTCGGAGTGAAAAAATGCTGGAGCAACTATTGTTTCTCATAAGCTTTTCTAACAAGAGGGGGGAAAATGTCAAATTTTAAGTGTTCAATGCTACATTTATAAAAAAAATAATTAATTGCGAATTTCTCGAGAAAAGCACATTTGCCAGAGATGTGCTACACAGTTTTGCATTCTGGAGATCATTTTGCATAAGAATAAAAAAAAAATAAAATGGACTATTATTAATTCAGTAAGCTTGAAAATATTACACAATCGTTTCCTTTTATTACTTTACGCAATTAGTAAAATTATATTAATTAAAGTTTGGAATGTGTAAATAATTCCTATTTTTAATTTATAAATTTAGGTGACGGAACCTAATAAATACTACATCTTTCAGACTAATAGTTGAAATTTATTTAAAAAGCAAAATCGAATCGATTACGTTTTGGAAACAGAGCTGGTTTCCCTAATCAGATCTTAGTTTAAAAAAGATTCCGTGTGAATGGAATGCGTATCAGATATCAAGCTGATCCTTTTTTCATTGTAAAGCAGTATATTTTAAATATAATATAATATAGAATTCGTAAAGAAACCTTATTTTTGCAATAAAAATGTAAGTACATAATAGTAACTGGTAAATAACATTCAATGAATGAACTTAATTCCAAATTAAAAATTTTGAATAGTAAGCGTAGTTTTTGTTTAAGGCGTAAGAAATGACATTGAAAATAAACAAATTAAACGTATGGAAAAACGACACAAGTTGCAATACAATTTTTAAGAACAAAATTGTGTTTTTTATAGCATGCGCCGAGGTACAGCAATAAATTTAATATACATTTGATATAATAATGTTGAACATAATGAATTTGGATATTTTGACCCCTATGCCGGAAGCTTTTCGTTCAGTTCGATTTTCTTTGGCTCAAATTGAAGCTCTTGGTATATGGAATTGAGATAAAAAAATATAATTTGCTATGTTACTTTTGTGCTTTATTTATATCAGTATGGTTTATAATGAAGAAAAATTTGCACGCAAGTACAATATAAGTGCCACACATTCTCATTTTTATACATTAATATCATATGTTTTTTTCTTTTGTATAAAGTAAATACCAAATCAGAGAGGAATTTAATTTTGTTCAACTAATTATTCACATTTATCCAGTCCGCGATTATGAGAATATTTTACTTTCTGAAATATTTATTCATTCAAGATCTCAATTTAATCTATGCAGAATGAAATAAGGAATATGAGAGCGGTTTATTATACGAATAGCTTCAATAATGAAATTAAGATTTGCGGTAGCGATTACAAAAAAATAACACAAATATTATTTTAAAAGAATTTTGCATTTACAAAAATAAAACATGTAAATGCTAAAAGAAAATAATGCTTCGCGAGACAGGTTTTCTGATATTTATGCCTCAATTAGGTATAATTTCATCTATAGAAAATTTGGTATTTAGTAACTAATGTGCAACATTCGAAAGAAGCGAGTCTCTCTCATTTGGTCCATCACATTTCATGCAAACAAAATGCAACATAATTAAAACGCGACGAGCTGTTTTGTGTCTGTATTGCATTGCATTCGTCGCATCTATACATAGTCTTTTTAATTACCTCTCTCATTCATTATGGAGCACTGAACGGTTAAATATGAAAATAAAAAATGGGTCTCATTTCAACTAGCAATTAAAAAAGCTGAAAAGATGCAGAAAGTGATTTTTTTTCTCGAATCAGCGAAGCATTTATAGTTGAATCACAATAGGGACTTTGCAGTTCGACTAATTATGTTAATTAACATCTAATTTTTAAAGTGCTTCAATCTAAATATTTTTATATTCATGCTTTTGGTTTAAACACAATATTTAAAATTTTAAGTATTTATATTTTCAAATAGTTATTACAAAATATGCAACATGTCTAAATTTAGAAAATTCAATTTCAACTTCTTTTTTAATAATAAGTTCAATCGTTAATTTGTTTAATTATAAAATAATTCTGTTTACGATGCGTAATTCTAAAATATTTTACACTGTTAGAAAAATCTGTACTAAATTTAGTGTACATGTAATGGAAGCAAGAATGCACAACATGAAATTAAATTTAGTATACCAGTGTACAGTAAATTTAGTATATTTATGCTGAATTTAGTACATGCGTATACTAAATTATATGTACGGGTATACTAAATTCAGTATGAATATACTAAATTCACTGTACGCTGGTGTACTGAATTTCATTCAATGTTGTGCATTCTTGCTTCCACTATATGTATACTAAATCTAGTACAGATTTTTCTAACTGTGTACTTTAAAAATTTTCCATTTTGGTTCTTTATTTTGAGGCGTATGTTTTCAATATGAAGAATTTTAAAATGCAGTTTTGAAGACTTAAAGTCTTAAACAATTAAAAGTTAAAAGCGTTTGAAATTGAAAATTGTTGATGAAAGACGTTTTAAGTTGATCAGCTGTAAATATAAATTAATTAATTTTTTTTATATTGAACTAAAGTTCGAGTATTAAAAATTGAACAATTTATTTTACAAGACAATTCTAAATCTGTTCAAATTTAAAGAATTTTTAGGATTTGACGTTAAAAATTAAACTGTTTCAATTCGAAATAATTTCAAATAAATAGATTCATAATTAAACGCTTTTATTATATTTTATATCCTATTTAAACATTGTTTCAATATGAAATGTTCCATTTTCAACACATTAAACTAAACGAATTTTTATTGCGAAAAAAAAACAATTTTTTAATATTTAGCAATATTGGACTCTTTACTTGAAATGACAGAAATTTTTTATTTTTGATGTATAAATAACAATTACAAAATTATTTTTCAAAACCGTGAGTAACTTGAAGAGATATTTTAAAAAAATTGTAAAGTTTCAAACCTAATTTAAAAATTAAAAACATTTAGAAGGATTTAAAAAAATTGTCAAAAAAGAATCTGGAAGATCTTGAGACAATATTTGATTTTTCAGGACTTTCAAAACATTTCAGGAAAAATTCGAATCATTTTAAAAAATATTTCAAAGTTTTTTAAAAAATTTCGAAAATAATTAAAAACTTGTACAGATTTCAAGAAATTTTAAACATAATGTGAATTTTTGAAGATTTTGAAATGAAATTTTGGAACTTTTGAGGGATTTAAAATTTAAATTGATTTTTTTAACCCGTTAACGCCGAGAATGTCCCTTTGGGTACACCACTCTTTCTGCAATTATAACTCATGCAATTCAAGGTATAAAAAATTGAAAGACATATATTTTTGAAGCTTAAGATCTCTTCTTTCCGATAGTGGGCATGAAAATGTGATAACATGTTGTTAATTATGGAAAAATATTGTTTAAACAAAACAAAAACACGATTTTTTGTAATTTTTTTGTTATAAAATCGAGTTTTCCAAATGGTTCCCAGTGTGCAATCTACTAGGAACCTCAATAACCGGTGGAATAAATGCCTAAGCTTTCAGAATACATGGTTCCGAGATCAATTTTTTATCTTAATGTGTTCAAAATGGCTCGTTAATGACCAAATTTTTGCGAAGACATTCATGAATTTTTTTCTCAAAAAGTATGATCTTTTCGAGAAAGTGCAAAAGCAGAAAAACTTCTTAGAATCACTCAGAGAATACGTGAGAATTTTCCCAGAAATTTTTAATTTTTTTTTTTTGATTTTGCAATTTGTCAATCTTTGGAAAATTAAAAAATTG
>CAKNYM010052271.1:329877-344427 GCA_932195095.1 Andricus curvator
CAATTTTTTAATTTTCCAAAGATTGACAAATTGCAAAATCAAAAAAATAATTTAAAACTTTCTGGAAAAATTCTCACGTATTCTTTGAGTGATTCTAAAAAGTTTTTCTCCTTTTGAGCTTTCTCGAAAAGATCATACTTTTTGAGAAAAAAAATTCATGAATGTCTTCGCAAAAATGTTGTCATTAACGAGCCATTTTCAACACACTAAGATAAAAAATTGATCTCGGAACCATGTATTCTGAAAGCTTAGGCATTTATTCCACCGGTTATTGAGGTTCCAAGTAGATTGCACACTGAGAACCATTCGGAAAACTCGATTTTATAACAAAAAAATTACAAAAAATCGTGTTTTTGTTTTGTTTAAACAATATTTTTCCATAATTAACAACATGTTATCACATTTTCATGCCCACAATCGGAAAGAAGAGATCTTGAGCTTCAAAAATATGTGTCTCTCAATTTTTTATACCTTGAATTGCATGAGTTATAATTGCCGAAAGAGTGGTGTACCCAAAGGGGCATTCTCGGCGTTAACGGGTTAAACATAATTTTAAGAGAATATTTTAGAAAATGTCAAACAAAAACAAATTTTGATTATAAATAATAATAGAATAATTATGAATTTGTAACGACTTAAAATAAAAATAATTTATCTTCTAATCTAAGAAGTGTTCATTTAAAAAAATTGCAATATTTAACTTTTTAATATTTCTCAATTAAAATCACTTAAATGTTAAGATGATATAATATAAAAAATTTACAAATGTATTAATTCATTTTATAATTAAGAGCATTGAAAATGATAGCTTGGAATTATATTTTTAAACAGAAATCTTTGTACCGTCTAATTTATGAATGTTAAAAAAAAAAAAAAATTTACATTCAATTGAAAAGTGTTAAAAATGCTTTCATTGTATACGTGTAATATGTGTAAATTATTATTGAGCGCTTGAATACCACATTTTTTAAAGAAAAACTTGTTTAAGTTTTCATGTTTTAAGTTTCAAATTCAAAAGACTTACACTTTGAGTGTTTTAATTTACAATTCATTTTTTGTTACTTCAAATGAAAATATTTTTAAGCTCAAGAATTCGATTTTTTATTTTTTTAATTGACCGCTATCCTGGATTTTTTCACATTTTGGAGATCTGCGATTATCGGATGATTTATCAAGTCAAAAGTAGGTGAAACATCATATCTCACAAAATTTTCAAAAATTTTAATATTTTTAAGTACTAGTTTGTTTTCTAAGAATATTTATGAATATTTAAATAAATTACGTTGTTTGAACAATTTTCATTTATTAATGAAGAAAATATAACAGTCTTTCGAAAAATGTTGAAAATAAAATATACAAACAAAATAAATTTGTTTAAACAATTAAAATTTTTTTCAGAATTTTTTATTTTTCTTTTAGAAAATGTTGAAATGTTTATCCTGCTTTTTAGCTATACTATATACTTCAGCAAACACTTATCCAAATAATTATGAAATCATTTAAACAAATTATTTCATTGTTATAACTGATTGAAGAACTCATAACATCTATAAAATACGTTCATTTTGCGACTTATCTTAAAAAATCAAATGTTTGAACGAATTCAAATTGTCTAAAAAATTGAATATTATTTTAAAAATGACGGAGTATACTGAAATAAATGATTAATGATTATTCCTGAAATTTTTTTTTCTCCAAAAATCGTTAGTGAACCGCAATATTGCGTAAAATTCAAATTGGTCACTTACAAGGTTTTCTTTGGGGACCAATAAATGTGGCTTATTGTCAATCACGCTAAAAATCTATAATTGATCCTTTATTCTCTGACGAATTCTAGACAATATATCTAAATATTAACCGATTTGACCAATTATATGGGAATTTTTTAAAAGGGTGAAAAAACATTATTTAAAATCGAAATCACTATTTCAAGATAGAACAAAAGTTCACCTCTGTCCCGAAGTATCGCTGAACTGAAGCTAAAAAAGTTTTATCAAAAAAATTTATCAAGGTTCGAAAAAATGAACATGAAAGATATAAATCTGAAAGTAACATGAACCTAAAACTGGACCAGGCCTGACTGCGGATTGCGATAAAAAATTCAATTTTCAGTTTCAAAATGAAATAAAATCATTCTTTTAAGATATTAAGTTTCTGAATACGAATAAATGAAGTTTGATGTAAAAAAGTTATCCAATTCCGAGAAAATTAACCGAGAATTTTGAGACTAAAATTTCATGGGTTTTCAAAATCGGATTTAGATAGTGATCAGAAAACAAATTTTTAAATTTTTGCAAAAATAAAAACTCAATCTCGAGATAGTGAAATGCTAAGTAGGAACACAAAATATTTTATCCAAAACATTGTTATGTTCCGAGAAAATCAAAATTGAAAAAAAAGGAAAATAATTCATCTTTCTTCATTAAATGATGATAATTTCAAGAAATATAAGTCATAGAAGGGTTTGAAAATCATTACTACGTTAACATTGCATCTAATTTGTAACTAAAATTTTTATTAAATTGAAAAATTAATTCAATCATTTTTTAAAGAGTTTTTCATGCAATAAATCCATTTTTACAAATAAGAACCACCCTAATGGGTAAATATTAACCAATTTAGGGAAAATTTGGAGGATATTCTATTCATTGGCAGTGGCACCAATATCGCGAGTGGGAGCAAATGATTTCCAAAAAAGGAAAGAAGTCCACCCTACTGAAAAGGCTAATAAAAGAGTACAAAATAAAATTTATCCCTGAGAAATAACTGGCTTCTTTTGGGCTGTCGTTCTCAGGTTCCTAGGCACGATAACTTGTCAGGGGAAACAACGTCACCCGGCAGCTGGTTGTACCACCATTGAGAAAAAAAGTAAAATCGAGAGGAAAGACAGTGGATAAAAGGGGGAGAAATAAAAAAAAAAATAAAAAAAGGGTAAAAAATAAAAAAGGGGCTTCACGCCTGAGAGGAAGATGGAAAACCAGTCGAGTGGGAGGGAACGAACGGGAAAGTGCGAAAGAGACCAGAGAGAACGGCGCAGGCTGCACAGTGCACAGGTCCCTTTTTTTTGCATGGGACGCTTCTCTTCACTTTACTTATTCTGCCGAGTATTTGCACTATTGAAAAAGCACGATTCTCTCAGGAAGGAAGTAATTACTTTCTTTACTAACCGATATTATTACTGATAGGATCCAATTATATTCATTTTTACTTTTTCGTTTGGGACTATTACGCACTTTTTCTTCCACACTGTTAATAAATTAATGACGGACTGGCGTGGGCAGTGGGGAAACAATGTATTGTAACTTGAAAGTTAATTAATTAAGAATGCTAATTAACAAAAATCAAAATCAACCATTTAGGCCCTGGCCGACCAAGTGAGCCACCACAGTAACACCACCACCACCGCCTCACATCAGCGGTGAAGAGAGTTCGAGCGGCAGACCCAAAAGAAACATTAACATTTTTTTCACTAAATCATACAAAATGAGGGGATTTGACTAAAAAATTAAAACTAAAAATTTTTTGAGAAACCTAAGGGTGGACTTGTGGATGCCGGCCTTTTTTGCTAACACTATAAGTTAAAGACGGTTGTAGATAAAATGATGAAATTTGGAGGGCTGATTTTCACGACTAGTTTCTCAAAACTGATGCAAGACTTTCTTGAAATGTTAAATACATTTTATTTTAGCACTTTATAATCTTTTAAAAATGGGATATTTATGGTAAAACTTTTTTCATTAAAATAATGCAAAGTTGATGCAAGGATATGAAAGAGCCGTTGGCTCGACGCTGATCGATTGACCTATAGTATTAATAAATTTTATTGAAAATTAAGGAAGTTATGCTTATTTATAATATTTAAAAAGTCTGTTTTATAGTCAAACTTTTTTCATTGTCATAATTTAAAGATGATGTAAGAATAAAAAGACTCCTTGATTCGGTACGAATCGATTAAAATCTTAATTTTTAATTTTTTGTTTGTAGAGTTGTTAAGTACATTTTTGTTCAAACATTGAAAATTTAATGTTGATGGACATAAACCCTTCAGTTCGGCATCCAGAAAAGCCTCTAATAATTAAACATCATTTAACATACATTGCTGGCCAGAATAGTTAGAACAAGAATTAAAATACCCAATATTCCCTGTAAATTCAAAACAAAAATGTTCTTTCTCGAATAGTTTAGGAGGTATGACTTCCGCAAGTGATTTTTCATCTAAAAATTGGCCTTAAAAAAAATTTAATTGAAGTGTACGTGAAATATCCTATGTAATGTGCATTTTAGATGAAAGTTGTGTTAATATCTAGCTCTAACAATTCAAAAGTTATCGTGTCCTACAAACCATCATTCCTTTTTTCAGCTAAACTATGCGAGATGAAAAAAATTTTAAAAAGCAAAATTTTTCATCTCAAAATCTCTACAAATCTTGAAACTATTTCTTTGGTAAGACACATAGTTTTTGTTTTAATGAAAAATATGATTAAAAATAAAAAATTCACATTTTAGGTGAAACTATGCAAGGTGCGATAAAATATTGAACAACAAACTTATCCACCTCAAAAAGATCTATAAATTTATTTTAAACCATTTCTGTTAAAACGCATGATTTTTGTTCCAATTGTGAAAAATGTTACTAAAAATTGAAAATTCAATTTTCGGTGAAAGTATACGAGATAAGAAAGAATGGAGAATATCGAACTTTTTCAACTCAGAAAGGTCCACAAATTCTTTATAAACCCTTTATTGATGAGACGCATTTTTTTCGTGAAAAATGTTATTGAAAATTTCATTTTTCACAAAAATTATGCGAGATCCAAAAAAATTTTGCGTAACTAGATTGTTTATCTCAGAAGGATCCTCAAATTTGTTCAAATATACTTTTTGATAAGACGCATAGTTTTGGTTTCAATCGTGAAAAATTCGTTGAAAAATCATAAAATCCGCTGGCCGGTCCAACAATGCAAAATAAGAATAAAAATGGACAAAAATTGTTCACCCAAAAAATATTTACAAAGTTCTTACTGACTTTTTTTTGTTAAAAATCAATATTTTTAACATTAAATTCAACTATTTCACTTTTGGTTAAAAATTGATAATCGTTAGCTTAAAATCCAACTATTTCATTGGAAAGTAACTTTTTTGAAGAAAATTAATATTTTTTGGTTACAAATTCAACGATATTGTAGACAAGTCGCCTTTTTGGCTTAAAAATTAAAGTGTTTTGTTGAAAGTCCGTCTTCTTGAATGGAAAATTGTATTATTTTCGTAGAAAATGTAACTATTTAGTAAAAAATTAACTTTTTGGTTCAACAGCTTTCTAGAAAAATCGTCTTTTTGGTTTGAAAATTCAGCACTTTAGTTGAAATTTTGTTCTCTCTTGACTGAAGATTTCTGCTTGTTGAAAGTTTACTTGTTTAATTGAAAATTTAACTGGGTTGTTGAAAATACATTGTAAATATCTGTCCTTTTGCAATGAAAATTCATTTTTATTGGCAGAAAAGTTCTTGGTGAAAACTCATATTTCTTGGTTCCATATTCAACAGCCTTCTTGGCTTAAAGTTTCAACTACTTAGTTAAAAATTCAACTTTTTTTGGCTGATATATAATATTTTTTGTTCAAAATTTGACCATTTGGTTCAAAATGCAACTTTTTGATTGACGATTAACTTTGTTTTTGTTGAAAATTCATCTTTGTAGGCGTCAAAAATTCAAGTATGTATGCGGTAAAAAATGCCAACTATTTTTCTGTATTTTTAAACATTTCGTTGAAAATTAAACTATTTTGTTAAAAATTCATCTTTTTGGTAGAAAATTTCTTGCTTGAAAATTGAATGTAGAATGCTTGAATGTTGAATGTAGAACTTCTTCGATACAAATTTAATTTTGATTGTTGAAGATTCATCATTTTGGTGGGAAATTCAACTATTTGGTTGTAAATTAACCTTTGTTTTGGAAATTTATACTTTTGAATTGCTAGAAAATTCTACAATTTATTCAAAAGATAATTTTGTTTGTTTATAATTCATACTTTTTGTTGAAATTCTACTATCTTGGATTGCAAATTCAACTGTATTCTGAAAAATTTGTCTTTTTGGCTTGAAGATTCGACTATTTGGTTTCAAATGCGACTCTTTGTAGTTGAAGTTATTTTTTTATTTTTTTATTTTTTTTTGAAAATTCGACCATTTGGTTGAAAATGGGTCTTTGAAGGTTGAAATTTCAACTATTTGGTTAAAAACGTTTGTGATGTACGTTTAGGTCACGTATTCATTGCGTTTGCTAAATTTAAAACAGGAAAAAAACTGACTGTGTTCGAGAAGATGGTTTTCTGCAGTTTTCCTTTCCCCTGGCCAAACGTTCAGGCAAATGCGAGTACTTCTAAAAAATTCGGATGCTGCCGCTGGTTATCACTGGATGTGATGAAATGCTACGGAGTTTGAAAAAATCCAGCCCATCTATAAATATATTAATAATAATAAACTGAATCTATCTTAGATGAATAAGCAATGATCCTTTCATCTTTTGACTGAAAATATCTCTACTTATCTCTAAAGTTTCGTTAAGGGAAGTTATCGTCCCATAAAGCAGTGCAGGTATACAGGTAATATGTTCCTAAACTTGTACTATACGCAGTTTATTTCACACTTGGACTCTAATACTCACTTGAGTTAGTGTAGCCATACTTAGCTTTACACCCACTTTGTCCCAGGACACTTTGGCTTTCCCAAGTCCTAAGCATGATTTAAACGTCTTTTCCTCTGACCTCATTACATTACAGTGCTGTGTATACTTTCAAAACATCTAATCGGCTTAATTTTTTCATTTAAGTTCAAGTACTGTACATTTAAATATTCACATACAAATTAATCCCGGATTTACTGATAAACAGCCAAAAAAAGTTTTGGAAATAAATTTGATCGTAAACTCGACATTTTGAGAACAGATGGTGAGATGTCAAAGGTCAGAAGAAAAAGTTGAAAAATCGGAAGTCAAAAGTGAAAGGTAACACAGGCCGACAAAATTTGACAAAAGTCAAAAGCCAGAAAGCAGACCAAACATTTCCGAAGGATTTTGATGCGCTGAATCCGAATCCGAACTCAAAATTGCTCCTGTACGTCAGGTTTTCAAGATATCCTAACCTAAAAGTGCAAAAATGGCTATTTTTAGCCATATTTGAGGCAATATAACACGATCAACAATTTTTTTTTTCTAAAAATTGCTAACGTCATCGTTTAGTACTCCTTTTTATCTTGCATTTTCATTTTTGATCATCCCGAACCAATTTTTTTCTCCGAGATATCACACATTAACCATTTCAGTTCCACAATGCATTATGGAACAATGCAAGGTGAAGAGAAACTGAATGGTTAGTGTGTGATATCTCGGCGAAAAAAAATTGGTTCGGGATGATCAAAAATGAAAATGGAAGATAAAAAGGAGTACTAAACGATGGCGTTAGCAGTTTTTAGGAAAAAAATTGTTGATCGTGTTATATTGCCTCAAATATGGCTAAAAATAACCATTTTGCACTTTCAGGTTAGGATATCTCAAAAACCTGACGCATAGGAAAAATTTGGATAACGGATTCGGTTTTAGGATACCAAAATCCTTCGGGGTCACATAGTGCGGTCTTTGGCTTTAAATTTTGTCGGCCTGTAATTGGTGAATCATTGAACGTCACAGATTCGATATATCTCAATGGTCCAAGATGAAAGGTCATAAGTCAGAGATCATATGCCAAAGATCATATGTAAGAGGTCAAAGGTCAAAGATCAAATTTCGGAGGTCAAAGCTTAAGTCTTACATCTGAAAGATCAAAGGTCATATTTTTTGTTGAACACTTGATTACTAATTCATATTCAGGGTGGCCGTGAAACCTTATTTTCGAAATTCCCAGGCTTTTCCCTGGCTAATTTTTCAATTAACCTGACAATTAAAATTTAAAGACCAAAAATTTAATCTTGTAACATTTTTATTATAGAATCATTTATAAACCAAAAGTGACTAATCTCTGACTCAAAAAGTGAATAACAGTGACTAATGTTCATCAATATTATGACTTCTGTTTTATTCAATTCAAAAGAATTCGATGAAATTTATAAGAATTCCAGGTGACTTTAAACGAATTCAGAATTATTTTATAAGACTTCAAAACAATTTAAGTCAAATTCAAAAGGATTCAAATTAATTCAACAGAAGTTTTGAAAATTTTTATTGATTTCAGAAAAAAATGAAGTGAATCTAGACAAATTTAGGAGAAACGAGAAGAATTTGATTATATTCATAAAAATTCAAGGAGAATTTAGAAAGTTTTTAAATAAATTGAAAACAATTAAAGATTTTTCAAAATTTCTTGACTTCAGCAAGTTTGAAATGAGCTTAGAAGATGCAAGGGAATTCAAAAGGATTTGATGAAATGTACAAGAATCCAATGTGACTTTAAAAGACTTCATTTAGAAGAATTCATGTAAATCTGAATAATTGGAAAGGAATTCAAAGAATTAAAAAGAATTTGAAAGAATTTAGCATGAATTAATAATAATTTAGGGAATTCTAAATGAATTCCAGTAAATAGCAAGAAATACTTGAAGATATCTTAAAATTTCAGAAAACCTACGAAATCCCTCACTTCTTGCGAATAAATTCTTTGAAAGAACCCATTACAACATTATACAATTCCATGTTGAAATTACTGAAATCCCTTAAAATCATTAAAATTTTCGGAAGTCCCTTCAAACTTTTTTAATCTCTTGAAAATGCCTTTGAAATATTTTAAAATACCGTAAAATATTTCAAATCCTTTAATTTCCATTTAAATTATAGAAATCAGTTGAAAATTCCTTGGAATATTTTTAAATTTCCGAAAATATTTCAAGTGCCTTGAAATCTTTTGAAATTCCTTAAAAATTTTGAATAAGCTCTTGAAATTGCCTTGAAATCTTTTAAAATACCCTGAAACATTTCGAATCCCTAAAAATCTTATTAGATAATAAAAATAAAGCGTAAATTTCTTGGAATCTTTGAATATAACCTAAAATATTTCGAAATCTTTTAAATATTTTGAAATGCCGTGACATTTTTTAAAGCTCTTTAAAATTGCTTTGAATTTTTGTATTTTCCCTAAAATGTTCAAAAATCCTTTGGAATGCATTCAAATGGTTGAAATCTATTGAAAATACCCCAAGATATTTGCAACCCTTTCACATCATTTGAAATTCCTTTAAAACATTTCAGAGGTCCTTAAAATTCCTTTGAATTTTTAAAAACAGCGTGAACCTTTCAAATTCTTTAAAATCTATTCAAATTATTAAAATCCATTGAAATTCCTTAGAATCTTTTTAAATAACCTAAAATCTTTAAAATTCTCAAAAATCTTTGGAAATATCTTGAAACATTAGAAAATATTTAAAATCCCTCAATTCTTATGAATAAATTCTTTGAAACCCACTAAAATATAGGTATCATAAAAGCCCATGATATTCTATGAAGTTTGATCAAATTTCTTGAGAACCTAGAAAATTTATTGAAATAGCTTAAGAACTATTAAAATCCCTTAAAATCATTGAAATCTTATAAAATCCCTTAGAATCATTTAAAAAATCCAAAAACCCTACAGCTGCTATAAAATCGTTTTATAATTACCGACATTTTAGAAAATTATTTACAACTGCATGAAAATTATTTGAATCCCTTGAAATCATTGAAAAATCCCTCAAACTCTTTTAATCTCTTGAAAATGCTTTGGAATTTTTCAAAATTGCTTGAAAAATATGTCTGAAACATAGAAATTCCTCTTAATTATTAGAATAAATCAATTTCTTGCGATCTTTTAAAACTCCCTAAAATATTTCAAATCATTTGATATATTTTAAAATCGTTTGAAATCTTTTTAAGCTTTTGAAAATTCATTGAAATTTGTATATAATATACCTTAAAATATTTCAAAAACTTTAAAATCTTTTGAAATCCCTTGACATTATTGAAAGCTCTTGAACCTTTTTAAAGCACTCGGAAATACCTCAAAAAATTTTTAAATTTCCGAAAATCCTTTGGAATCACTTCAAATGATTGAATTCGATTAAAAGTACCTAAATATATTTCAAATCCTGCAAAATGTTTAAAATTTCCTTCAAACTTTTTAGAGCTTTTAAATGATTTCATTAAAATTCTTTGAAATCTCTTCAAATCATTGACATCTATTAAACAAATTCCTTGGAATCTTTAAAAATATACTAAAATCTTTAACATTCTTTTAAATTTTCGAAAATATCTTGACGTATTTGAAATTTTGGAAATCCTACGAAATCTCTCAATCCTTGTGAATAAATTCTTGAAAATTTAATATTGTAAAATTTCGTGAAATTACATGAAATGCGATGAGATTTCCTGAAATCCTGAAAAATTTATAGAAATACCTTAAGAGCTTTCAAAATCCCTAAAAGCCACTGAAATCATCGAAAATATTATAAAATCTCTTGGAATCTTTTGAAATATCCTAGAACCTTAACATCTCCTATAAAATCGTTCCACATCCTTCGAAATTCTAAGAAATTTTTCGAAACTCCATGGAAATTTTTCTAGATCCCTTAAAATCGCTAAAATCCTGGGAAAATCCTTGAAAAATTTTTAATCTCAAGAAAATGCCTTGGAATCATTTAAAATGCCTTAAAATATTTTAAATCCTACGAATCATTTGAAATCCCTTGAAACTTTTTAAAACATGTGAAAATTCCTTGAAATTTTTGAGAACATGTGAAAATTCCTTGAAATTTTCAAAAAAATATGCTAAAATTTTAAATATCCTCTGAAATCCCTCTCAATTGTCGAAATCTATAAAAAAAAGTCCTTGGAATCTTTTTAAAGCTCTTGAAAACTCTTTGGAATGTTTATTTAGAACACCCTAAAATCATTGAAATCCCTTCAAATTATTGAAATCTATTAAAAATTTATTAGAATCTTTTAAAATACCCTCAAAAATTTCAAAAGAATTTAAAAAAAATCGGAAATAGGCGTAGACCTGAATTCAATAGTAGTTAATTCATTGGCCTAATTTATTGGAAGAAAAGTGACTACAGTCATCTTTTCATTTTAAAAAGTGACTATGGTAACTTTATCTCGAAAAAGTGACTAAAGAGTGATTTGAGAAAAAAGTGACTAAATATCTGTGTAGTAGCCCTGATTATTCTTGACAGTTACTTAAAGTGCCTTTTACAGACATTCCTTGATTTTTTGAATTTTTTTCTAAATCCCTCTCTTTCCCTGGTAATAGTGGCAATATTTTCTATCAATGGTTAGTAGTATAGCTGCAGCGGTACGAAAAAACTTACCGACCGATGGTAATTACCATCGGTCGATAAGTTTTCCCGTACCGCTTCACGCAATTTTTTTCCGTACCGTAACACGTACAAATTTTTTAAATTATTTTGTGAAATCCATCGGTATCATTTGAAGAAAAAATTGCGAGAACTTTGACTTATTACCTCTAAAGTGTTGCACCTGACCTTTGACCTCTGAAATTTTACTTTTGATCTTTGACTCTTGACCTCTGGCATACTATCGCTGACCTCTAACCTTTAATCTTGGACCATAGTAGTATAGCTACAGCGGTACGGGAAATCTTACCGACCAAGCAACAAATTTTTCTTCAAAGGATACTGATGGATTTCACTAAATAATTTTTTAATAATTCTAACCTTCGATTACCAAACCATATTTGATATTATTATCAAATATGATAAAATGGAATTCCATCCCCAACAGTAAATAAAATGATTAAAATCAATAAACAAGATTTCCAAGTTGATGATACGTAATGTTCGATAGCAGATACGAGTTTTTTTGTTATTTATTCAAGCGAATGAAATATCGGAATACTATTTAAATGCAGTTCTGCTCAGATTCATCTAAACAAGAAGAAAAGCGAGGAAGAAACGACGCGAAAGCTTCTGCCAAGTTGTCCGGCTGGAGTGGCTAGCAAAAAATTCCTGAAGTAAGGGATTACAGAAGAGATTACGCTAGTTGCCCTCGAGGAAATTTATTTCACTCCCGTAAACGCCGGGGTACGTTGAAAATAATTGAAAATCGCCGGGCATCGCGACGTATTATACATATACGTTTTCCGGCCAGATTCGGCTTTCTCCGACAGTCGGAAGCGGAACCACGTTAGAGTCTGCGTCCATTAATTTCCCGACACGAAGGCAGGGTTCTGGGTCACACCATGACAGAAGGACCCGTTCATCGCTGTCCACCGGGAAGTCAGACTCCCCCAAAGGATACTTCGTTCTTGTCATCTTATTGTTTCTCTCACTCTTTTTCCACATTTACTTCACTCTTTTCTGAGGAAAAAAAGTCAAGAAAACAGCATTTCTACAAACTTTAATATCTGATGTATTAAACTTCTATAGAATGCCCGTTTAGTAAACAAAATACTTGTTTTCTTGAAATAAGCGCTGTTCAAGAATTCTTTGACTCAGGTATACACTGCATTAGGGTGGTACCAAATCATACGTGTTGAATTTTTTTAAGGTAAGGTTCCCGAAAAAAAATTCCCTCCAAGTTTGAGTCGAATCGGTTAATATGAAGACATGCTGCAAATGCTTGGAAGATCCCATAAGATTACCATGGGAAAATTTTTGTTTTCGGGAAAATGTGATTTTCGTTTTTGGGTTTAAGCTTAGCTTGCGGGAGATTATTAGAATTTGTTGGGCAGTCCCGAGCAATTATTTCTACTATATTCCTGAATTTTTTTTAAAATTAATGCGGTAATTTGTCATTGTTGAGAGAAATGCTTTACGCTAAAATCATTATCCAATTGTTTAAAGAATTAATTAAAGATCAATTGTACGTTTTTATGGAAACCTAATAAAACAATGTGATTCTTTTCCTAAATTGGGTTATACAAATTCTTTATATAACTAATATTTGTTTCGAAAATGTTTTCACATTGGTCACGAAAAGTTTGTTTTTTTCAGAAAAATTTCAGTTTGTAAAAATTACGTTCAATTTTGTCGATCTGAAATTATTTCTTTATGTTTTTTCTTTAAATCACCCCTCGCAGACTGATGAGTATTCGTCCTCTAAAAACGGAAAGTAAGTTTTTTTTCTCATAAATTTTTTTCTTGAAGTTTCATGATCAATTTTAATAAATTGTTTGAATAAATATTAATTATTTCAAGACTTAGTGTAACATTCAAATATTTAACTATTAGCAACACACTAGACTAAATTTAGAAGAACAAATACTATTTTTTTATTCAATTTCCAAAAAAATTTATAATTAATCCTAAATAAATGATTTAAACAATTCTATAATTATTTTAACAAAAAATATTGCTCTTAACAATAACAAATTACCGCAATAATTACAGAAAAAGATCAATTCTAAACATTTATTTCAAAACAAATTTGTTTAAATCAGCAAAATGTATTTAAACAAATACAAATTTATTACGTAATATCGTAGTAATAACTAAGTGACGTAGATATATAATAATAAGGGGCAAAGTTTTCTGCATTTCCCTAAGAAAAAGTTACAAGTAAATAATAATTAATTTTTAAAGCAATTGGGAAATTATCGAAACAAAAATCCTGTTTCCTAAATACTGATACTCTGATAAACCGTGAAAAAGTTCGTTTCAGTGAGTTATCAGAAAAAAAATTATTTCAACAAATTAACGTTGTGTAAAAAATTGAAAAATAACCAAATTTTCCAAATTCTTCTTTTTTTAACCAGTATTATCAAAAAAGAAAACCAAAACATAACAAATGTTATTTTTTGTCTAAATTCTGCATGTCAACAGCTTCAATTCAAGCGATCTCTGAAAGAAATCTGACTGAAAAGAAGCTTTCACCGTAGGGTTCAAAAACCCAAGTTTCCTTATTTTTCTCATTTTTTAACCACTGATATCAAAAATGAAAACTAAAACATAGCGAATGTTATTTTTTATCTGAATTCTACATGCCACTAGCATCAATTTAAGTCATCCCTGAAAAAAATTTTAATAAAAGAAAAGCTTCCAGCGTTATTATCGCGAATCTTATTAACCAATATTATCTCATTTTCTTATTTTTTAACTATTTATTTAAAAAAATAAAACTATAACATATCAAATATTATTTTTTAGCTAAATTCTTCATGCCACTAGCTTCAATTTAGGCCAACCATGAAAAAATCGGACTAAAAAAAAGCTTACAGCGTAGGAATCTAAATAAACAAATTTTCTGATTTTTCTTTTTTTTTAACCACTGATGTCAAAAATGAAAACCAAAACATAGCGAATGTTATTTTTTATCTAAATTCTACATGCCACTAACTGCAATTTAAGTCATCTCTGAAAAATATTTTACTAAAAGAAAAGCTTCCAGCGTAAGGATCTTGATAAGCAATTTTTTCTAATTTTTTAATTTTTTAGCCATACATATCAGAAAAGAAAACCAAAACATGGAAAATTATATTTTTTATCTGAATTCTACATGCCACTAGCTTCAATTTTAGTCATCCCTGAAAAAATTTTACTAAAAGAAAAGCTTCCAGCGTTGGGGACTTGATAA
>CAKNYM010052271.1:344437-370342 GCA_932195095.1 Andricus curvator
TCATTTTTTAATTTTTTAATCATTGATATCAAAAAAGAAACCCATAAAATAGCCAATGTTATTTTTTATCTAAATTCTACATGCCACTAACTTCAATTTAAGTCATCCCTGAAAAGAATTTTACTGAAAGAAAAGCTTCCAGGGTAGGGGTCTTGTTAAGCAATTTTTTCTCATTTTTTAATTTGTTAACCGTTGATATCAAAAAAGAAACACATAACATAGCCAATGTTATTTTTTATCTGAATTTTACATGCCACTAGCTTCAATTTAGGCCAACCTTGAAAAAATGAGATTAAAATAAAAGCTTCCAACGTAAGGTTCTAAATAAACAAATTTTGTAATTTTTCTTATTTTTTAACCACTGATATCAAAAATGAAAACCAAAACATAGCAAATCTTATTTTTTATCTGAATTCTACATGCCATTAACTTCAATTTAAGTCACCCCTGAAAAAAATTTTACTAAAAGAAAAGCTTCTAGCGCAGGGGTCTTGATAAGCAATTTTTTCTCATTTTTTAATTTTTCAACCATTGATATAAAAAAAAACCCATACCATAGCCAATTTTATTTTCTATCTGAATTTTACATGCCACTAGATTCAATTTAAGTCATCCCTGAAAAAAATTTTACTGAAAGAAAAGCTTCCAGAGTAGGGGTCTTATTAATCAATTTTTTCTCATTTTTTAATTTGTTAACCATTGATGATACATGCCACTAGCTTCAATTTAGGCCAACCTTGAAAAAATGGGACTAAAATAAAAACTTCCAACGTAGGGGTCTAAATAACTAAATTTTGTTATTTTTCTTATTTTGTAACCACTCATATAAAAAAAATGAAAACCGAAACATAGCAAATGTTATTTTTTATCTGAATTCCACATGCCAATAGCTTCATTTTGAGTCAGTCTTGAAAAAAATGGGATAAATTAAAAGCTTCCATTGTAGGGGTCTAGATAACCAAATATTCCTCATTTTTCGGATTTTTCAACTACTGGTATAAAAAAAGAAAAATGTAACAGCGTCAATTTTACTTTTCATTGCAATTCTACGTGATTTAATTTTAGCCATTCCCGGAGAAAATTATACTAAATGAAAAGCTTCCAGCATAGAGGTTTAGATAATCAAATTTTCCACATTTTTCTAATTTTCAAACCACTGATATAAAAAAAAATTATTCTGAAACAGTGCAAAAATGTGCAAGCAATAGGTACAAGGGTGTGGATGTCTATTCCAAACACATAATAATACATACATTCAGTTTTTTGCGTATTTAGATAATAGATAGTTTATATGAATAGATAGATTAGTTAGCCCTCCATTTTTTACAACTAAGTGGAGTTATTGTGTGAACAAAAAACATTTCAACTAAAAATCCCTAATTTTCCAGAGAATTAAAATTGCAAAATTGTAATTATCTTCAGAAAATTTCTTTATTTCGTGCTTAAATGTAATTTAAAGGTGAATCGCTGATGCTTCATGGAATTATAGAGTACGAAACTGTAATTCTTATAAAATGTTGTCAGTATAAAACCGTGTGCCGTAAAGCTCGTCGCTTCCACTTGTTTCTGCGTCCGCGTGAAACTTATCTTATTTGGAAGTTTCCACAGTATCCTGCTCTATAACCGGGAACTTTTGTCCGACGATCGAGCTCGGTAATTGAACTTTAAAGCGGGCGTGCTGAGCACAGTGCTGCGTTGCTGAAACGACTGTAGTTGTAGCTCGCAGTTGTTGTATAACTACATCCGGTCGAAAGTAGCGAGACGATTGTTTTGTACTAGTCTAGAGCAATTACGTTTACCTCATCCCCAACCCCCTTTTTACTTTTCACCCATTTTTTTCTGTTTTTCATACTCGCGCGCGCTTGTCGAGTGTCTCCGCTCTTCAACTTCGAGAAAACGAGTATTTCAGAAATGCGAATTGCATCAAAATGTTGTGTAATCCTTTTCAATGAAAATATTCACTTAAAAGAATGTATGTAGCTAGAGTTCTCTCCTGGGAAATTGTTTTACTATTTTAACTCACGAGTAATTGTATCGGAAAGGTGCAGTTGTAAAGTAAAATGGACACTTTTAAAAGAAATACAAATATAATTGCTGAATTAAAATACACAGAGAAAACAAAGTGTTGATTTGTTTGCAGGGAATTTAATAAAAAACGCATTTCGCATTTTTGAACATCAAAAATTGTTCTTCTCTGTAAAATCACTTCTTTTCTGCTGAAGAATTAGTTTATCATATAAGAGATAAGAGAGAGATTTAAAAAATTATTTTCAACGAGAAAAACAAGTGTTCAACAAAGAAGTTCAACTTTTAACAAAGTGGTTTAACCCTCAAACGGCACACTAGTGTGAATTCGCACCAGCAAAAATTTCAAAGTGTTGATATTATTTTTAGAACTATTTTCAAGATCTCTCCCCACTACGTTAAATATGTCCATACACCCACAAATACACGACGCGTAAACAGATCATCCGCCTGCGATCAGCCGAGTAAGTCACTGTAAAAGTTTTAAGTGGTGCAAATTCGCACTAGTGTGCCGTTAGAAGGTGCCAAGTTGTGTTTTATGAAAAATTGTAAAACGGTGTTTCTGTGCCTAAAACAAGATCTTTCATAAAAAGGTGAATTAATTTGTTCATAACTATGTCTATAAATAAAATGAAATATTTCAAACAATAATAAATAACATTTCATATACCAGAAAAAATATTACATGAAAAGCACACATTTTACAATTACTCACTAATGTTAAGACTCTAAATTGATATGATAATATTTGTTCAACAATCTTTTTTTTATATTAAGAATGGCTGAGTAAGGGCGTCGTTACAATTTGCGAACTTCTAGGACTGTTCTACAGGCATTAGCAGAGGAGTCTGAAGACGACGTGCGTCGATCACAGAGCTTCTGTCTGCGTTGACTGCATTGGTTTTAATGAATAATGTTCAATGATGTTTGTCATAAGAGTAATAGTTTCACAATAAAATAATGTTAATTTTTTCTAAAACATAGGTAATAAGACTTTGTTCTTTTCTCTAAATATTCTATGTACTTTTACTGTTTCCTAACGCACCCTCACATCGCACATCACCGCCCTGACACAGTTCACTGATCAATCTTTTTACCAATCAGCCACATGGAGAGCTTCGCAAAGTCATTATAAAATGAATATTTTCAAAGTTTGACATGTAAAACACTATTTTTGCAATAATATGCTTGTATACTACAAAAATAACAATGTGTGCTGTCCTGCACTCGTGATATACTTCATACGAAAATACCGAAAATCTGACACATCGGGAAAAATACGTAATATAATTTTATCGGATTGACATATTTTTTTTATGGAAGAACATCTATTTAAATAAAGAATCGCGTTAGTTTCGTTTCAATACCTTTATTTTTTTTTTAAATTATGTTTTTTTGTGGAAAATGTCTATTTTTCAAGAACACCTTTTTTTAATAACAATTTTGTTATAAGATGATATGATTTTCAATAAATTTAAGCTGGCCCAACGGATTGGGCGAGAAATTTGACACCAAAATCATATATTTATACGCATTTTTGAACTTTATTCTCATCTTAAAATATTCAGCTGAAATTACAAAATCCCAATTCGCACTAGTGTGCCGTTTACGTATGCTGGGTTGAAGTGTGCCGTTTGAGGGTTAATTTTCAACCCAAAAAGATTAATTAACAAACAAACAAATTTATTGTTGGATATTCAGTTCAACTTTGAACCAAGCAGTTTAATTTTGTTCCAAAAAACATGAAATTTAAACAAGGAAGATTAATTTTCGACAAAAAGAAAATGAATTTTTAACATAATTGTCCAATTTTCAAGCAAAGAGATAAATTTTCAACTAAAATGATGAATCATAAAAAAATTAATCTCGCTAAAAATTAGTATCGCTAAAATGACGATATCTTGGGACCTATAAGAGTCTCCATGAATTTGTTCTTAATAAAAAGGTGATTTCACAAGGAATCATTGTATCGATATTTAAAAAAAATTAAAAAGGGAGTAATTCACAAAAAATTAAATCAAAAAAATTTTTTAATTTTCTTTTCGGCAAATTTTTTTTCATATGAGCTATATTATATTTTCAAAATATATTATTTTAACTCTGACATGTTCAAGTTTAATCAAAATACAATTAGCGTTTCCATAAATATCACTAATTCAAAGAAATGTAACCCCAAAATTCAACATGGCGTAACTTCCGTAATTTTGAAAATTTTCCAAAATCCTATGAAGCCGAAATTTCTCTTGTATAGCATGATAATTTCATGAAGTTTTATTTAAATCGAACAACCACCTGCAGATCCTGATATTTCTGACGTGGACTGACCCACACAATATTCCCATGTAATTTTGTGCAATATTTTGTAATATTTTGGTATATTAACTGATAAAATTTGTTTACCTTTTTAAATCCTTATTAAACACGAGATTAAGCATTTTTTGTACCATATGTGCACTTACCAAAATGGCATCAAGAATGTCACCAAAATAGTTATAGCACTCAAAAGATTTTTTGTGGCATAACGAAAAAAAAAATTTTCAATTTTAAAAAGAATTTCTCATCATTGCCGAAGTCAATTAGAAATTTTATATTTTTAAAAATTTTCAAATGTTCAATTCTTTAAAATTTTTTGTGTTCGGAAAAAAACTTTTTTTCAATTTTTTTGGGTAAAATGTATGGAAGTAAATAACCTTAGAGGGAAAAAAGTGAGAGAAAGATATTTCGTCTACATATAATATTCCAAAACTTGACGAAAAATGTAATTTTGTTCATTTACAGCTAAAGTTGTAAGAAAAAAAAATGCTTTTTGTATTTTTTTTGTGATGCTCTTTTTAATAAACTAAGGAAACACGTACATATTTTTAAGTTTTGAACAAAATTTTCCTTCTGATTTTTAAAGATCCTGAAATATGAGGCATTTTTACACAAGATCCGTAAAAATTCGTTTACACAGGATCCGTAAAGAATAGAAAATAATTTCTGATTAAAATTTAAAAATGTGTACGTGTCTCTTTAGTTTATTAGAAGGAGCATCAAAAATAGAAGAACAAAAGGCATTTTTTTTTGCTACTTTAGGTACAAATCAACAAAAGTGCATATTTTGTTATTTTTTGAAATATCATATTTCGGCGAAAAAAATGGTTTTCTTACATTTTTCCGTCAAATGTTATTCACTTCCATTAACTGTATTCAAATAAAATTTGATTGAAACATAAAAATATGTACGTTTTTCCCTAACACGCCTGCTCAAAACCAAGTTCCACTTAAAAGAGCAGGCTAAAGTTTGTACCCTAAAAATTATGTTTTGGGGATGCCTCCTGAATATTTCTACCGAATATAAAAAAAATCGTTAGGCCCCCTTTAAAAATAACTCGATATATGTTGTATTTTTTTTGATAAATTTATGCGATTTTTTTGAAACCAACAAGTAATAAGTAAAGTTTTTTCCGATAAAAAATCTTTAATTTTGCTTGCAAAAAAAGTTCCCACGTGATTAATATTGATTGACCTTCCCCTCCCTTTTAGATTTTGAAAAATATGTAAAAGACATGAGTTTTTGTTAAAATCTACATTTGTGGTGCATTTTACGTAAACCTTCTGATGAGCAATAGGAAAGTTCATAAACAGAACAATTAAAAAAAAAGAATGTTCTATCATAAATAGTTTTGAAGTTATGACGTCTTAAAGAGATTTTTCAGTCAAAAAAAGTTAAATCTTTATCTTCTAGAACAATATCTTGTCCCCTATACATCCTACTATAAAGTTGTTTGAGAAGAAATTAAAGCAGATTAAATTATCTTCAAAATTAAAAAAAAAATTGATTCTACCTGTTCCAGAACATCAGTTATAGCCTCTTATAGCAGGCTGCTTTTTGTGCAATTCTTTTTACAAATTGAAAAATCGATTTATTGTAACTGTTTTGTTTCAGTGCAACAATCCAATGAATTTCTCATTCATTGTATAAATACATTAGAAATATATAAAGTAACAATAAAGGATCTATACATTTTCTCTGAATGACGATTTTAAACCTTGACTACTGACGGTTTTCTTTTCCAAGTATAAGCGTTAAGGCCATGTTACGAGTGGGTCACGTGACCGGATTCCTACCTTACCGACACTTTTTTTCAAAATCAACTTACGTTCACATGAAACGCGATATCGAGTTGGAAATTTGGGATATTAAATAAGAAGCGCTAAGAAAGGCGGCTCTGATCCTAAATTTTTATAATTATGAAAAAAGTTTTTTTTTGTAAATAATTTTTTTTTGCTTTTTTCATGATTATTAAAATTTAGAACCAGAGACGCCTTTCTTAGCGCTTCTTATTTAATATCCCAAATTTTCAACTCGATATTGCATTTTGTGTGAACGTAAGTTGATTTTGAAAAAAAGTGTCGGTAAGGTAGGAATCCGGTGACGTGACCCACTCGTAACATGGCATTTAAGAAAATAGTGAAGAGTACTGATGCAGTACAGAAAAAAAAGGTTTTAAATAAAAAATGCGATCCGTAATAAAGTTCCACAAAAGAATCAATTAGTTTTTCAGTTTTTTAGTTTTAAAGATAATTTAATCTGCTTAATGTTTTTTCAAACAACTTTAATGTAGGATGTATAGGGGACAAAATATTATTCGAAAAGAAAAACATGCATTTTTTTCTGAAAAATCTCTTTAATACGTCATAACTTCAGAACTATTCATGCTAGAACTTTCTTTTTTCAAATTGTACGGAAATTTGTGAACTTTTTTTGCCTCTTAGAAGTTGTACGTAAAATGCACCAAAGACGTCGAATTAAACAAAAACTCAGGTCTTTTACACATTTCTCAAAATATAAAACGAAGGGGAAAGTGAATCAATATTAATATCATGGGAACTTTTTTTGGACGCAAAATTAAAGGTTTTTACCAGAGCAAACATTACTTACATAGATATTACTTGTTGGTTTCGGAAAAAATCACATAAATTGAACATAAACTAAAAAATATCGAGTCATTTTGAAAGGCGGCCTAACGATTTTTTTTCATATTCGGTAAAAATACTCAGGAGGCATCCCCAAACGTAATTTTTAGGGTACAAGCTTTAGCCTGCTCTTTTAAGTGAAACTTGGTTCTGTGGAGGCGTGCTAATTTATTAAAAAGAGCATTAACAAATAATAAGAATAAGAACTTTTTTTTGCAACTTTAGGTAATAATTTTAAAAATTACATTTCTTGAAATATATTTTTTCTTACTTTTTTTCCATCTTAAGTTATTTACTTCCCTAATCTTCAATTGCCCAATGTTGAGAAATTTTTGGAATTTCTTTTATCTATTCGTAATGCCACAAAGAAACTTTTGAGTTCTATTGCCAATGAATCTAATAATTTTGAGGTTTAATCAAATATTCTCGTTGTATCCTTCTTCACTGTGCAATTATCAAATTAATGGGGTAGTTGCAGGAATTTTAGAGAAAATGTTTTCAAATACTGCACAAAATTCTCAAAATATACTTCATTGCTCAAAAAAAAATATTTTAAAAAGTTATGGAAAACCTTATTCACGCCGAATCAATGATACCTTATTTTCCGACAAAAAATTCAAAAAGCATATTTTTTAAACATTAAAAAAATGTTAACTTGTTTCAAAAAACTATCCTTAGGTAATGACATTCAGTTCTTAATGATAGTTGAATTTTATAAGGAAAAAGAATATTTAACAATATGCAACAAACAATTTTTACTTTTCTAAAAATAAAAAAAATAAATAAAAATGTTAACTTAATTGTTTATTTAATCGAGTAGGTACAGTTTCTCTATGACTTTAATAATCAAAATAATATAAATAATGGTGTAATTACAAATGAAGAACATTACTTTAAATAAAAAAATGTTTAAGACTTAGAAAAAACATTTATTTTAGCAAAGTTTTTTTGCAACTGCACTTTTTTTACTATCTCTTCTTATCAATTTTGAAAAATACATTCAGTATAAAAGATGAGGGCTTATTTCTTGCGGGAAAATATTATCTAGAACTGAAGGGTTGCAATACATAACTAGATAATCAACATTTACCCTGAAAATGGGGTTTTTGCTTTACAAATTCTTCAAAAATGAAATAAACGTTGTGTTGAAAGAATTTGATCGAAATCTTGTTTCCAAAATAGTAGTTAAAAGATTGGTAAATAAAAATTAGATAACTATATTTTCTAAAAAAAAAAAAAAAATTTATCAACTTTTTTTTCATTCGATTTCTTGCTTTGCCATCAGGGAAGATATTTCTTGAAAGTATTATTGTTTATTCAGAAAAATATATAGTTTTTATCTTTTTATAAACCTTTCATGATGTAATATTCTTGTCAGTAATTTATTTGCCTGGTATTTTCATTTCTTTTTTTCGGTTGCTTCCTCCTGACAATCACATTTTGAGTTGAAATTTTTTTTATTTTTGCTTGAAAATTTAACGCTTTTGTTCAAAAGTTATCTTTTTGGTCAAAAATTCAACTGTTTTGTTGAAAGTTTAACAAGTTCGTTAGCCAGCTATTTTGGATACAAATTCAAAAAGTTAGAGCATTTTCAAAATTCTGGAGACCATTTATTTTAGGATTTGAAAATTCCATGTACGGCTGTTCGTCGTACTCGGAAAGTCAAACAATTTATTCTCACGACTTTTTTCGATAAAAAGACAATTATCAGAGTTATATCATTTTTTGAATAAAAAAAAAACGAAAATGAAAATATGAAGCCAAACAACGCACGATATCAAAAAAGTCAAGGAAAGCAAAACGTTGCTTTTTGAAAGCCCTACAAGATAATCATACTAGCTTTTTGAATTTTTTCGAAAAATCGACAATTCAAATTTTGATGGCACAAAAAGTAATGAAAAATTCCATTTTCCGGTAAAACTATGCAAGATACGAAAAAAGATGATCTAAGAAAAATTGTGCACACAAAAAAGGTCTACAAATTTGTTATCAATAACTTTTCTATTGGATACGTAGTTTTTATTTTATTTGTAGAAAACAATTAAAAATTAAAAACTCAAATTTTCGGACAAACGACACCAGCTATGAACAAAATGAATAAACAAAAAATTCCTCATGAAAAAAAGAGCTACAAATTTGTTAGCAATAATTTTTTTTGAAAAACTACACGAGGTACGCAAAAAAATTGATAGACAAAAAAAGGTTCATCCAAAAAGGATCTACAAATTCGTTTTTGATCATTTTCAGATGGTACGAGTATATTTTCTTTTAATCCTAAAAAATGAGATTAAAAATAAAAATTAAATTTTTGGAAAAACGACACAAGAGACAAAAAAAATGAAAAGACAAAAGTTGTTCAACCAAAAAAGATCTACAAATTTGTTATAAAATCTTGTTATAGAAATACATTAGAAATAAAAAAATTAACTTTTTGGAAAAACGACACAAGCTACAATAATAGTATATTTAACAACATTTTTCGCTTAAAATATATCTACAAATATGCTTTGAACTACTCCACGCTATATTTCAGAGCTAATTTCGAGTATTAAATAAGACTCAGACAAAACAGTAATAAAATAAGACCGCTGGTGGAAACCCAGATTAATTTGTTTTACATTGAAAATAACAGCATGAAGTTCTCCTATTTAAAAACAGGACACCTAAAAAATGATACCGTAAAAAAAGAGATTCCTATTTATTACAGTGTAGGATGCGTATTTTTAGTTTAAATCGTAAAAAATAACATTGAATGTAAACAAATTAATTTCATGGAAAAACGACACAATTTTCAATAAAATGTTTAATAACAAAATTGTTTTTTTTATAGGATGCGCCCTTTTTTAATTATAAAAACAAGACAATGAAAATACGTATTTTTCAATACCAGTGCATATTATGAATTGTAATAATATAAATTTATTGAAACTATACATTTTTCAGGGTAGCTGAGGATAAAAATCAGTGCAAAATAAGACGCAAATATTAAAGTAATCGTGAAAAATACAATTTTCACATTATTTTGCAATATCTGGATAAACAGTAACAGACCGAGGTACATAAATAAATATAATATACATTTGATATAATAGTATTGATCATAATGTAGATAAGTTTACATTTGGACAAAATCGTTAAACCCGAAAGAGCTTTAACAAAAGAGAATTCACAATTACCAAATTATAGTTGTCGATGCATCGACCTATAATTTTAAAGGGTCTGTGCACAAATGTGGGGGAAATACAAAGACCGAGCGCGAAGCGCGCGAACCAACAGTCGCCCGCTCTAGGCGCGCTCAAACTTGGATAAACGTTTAACCACTTTATTAAAAAGCCTTTTGTGTCGAAGATTCATCATTTTAGTTGAAAAGTTATATCTTTGGTTGAAAATACGTTTTTCTTTATTTGAAAATTAATTTTTTTAACTTAAAATTGAAATATTTTCAAGATTCATCATTTTAATTCAAAATTAAACTACTTGAGTAAAATTTGAACTACTTTGTTAAAAAATCATATTTTCTGTTTAAGGTTTATTTCTTTGGTTGAAAATGCACCTATTTTGTTGAAAATTCGTTTTTTTGTTTAAAATTATGTTTTTCAACTAAAAATGTAACTTTTTTATTTTTGGGTAAAAATTGATTTTTGCTCTTAGCAATTTCATCTTTTCTGATAGGAAACTGATCTTATTGGTTTGAAATTTCCTCTCTTTTGGTTAAAAATGCAACTGGTCGGTTGAAAATTAATTTTCTTGTTGAAAATTCATATTTTCGGGTTGAAAATTCAACTGCTTTACAGAAAATTTGTCTTTTGGCTTGAAAATTCAACAATTTGGATTAACCTTTTTCGTCACTGATGAGAGTTGATAATGCAACTCTTCAGTTGAAAATTCTTTTTTTTTTTCGTTGAAATCTCATCCATTAAATTTTGTGGAGGTGAAATCGTATGTTACTATGTTACAGTGCTATACCGTGACAATACTAAATCTTCATTTTCTCGGAACAGAATACTTTTTTAAATTCAAATAATTTTTTATTCTTATTTAGAAGTCCCATATCACAGGATTAGGTTCTGATATTTTTTGAAATTAGAGTGTTTATTGTTATCCCGAGACGATTATCAAAACCCATGAAACTTGGCCCTTCAGATTCTTGAATAATTTACTCGAAATTGGCTAATTTTTACTGATCAAACTCATTTTCTTCCAATTAATCAACTTAATATTTCGGAAGTTAGTTGTTTTTGCTTAAACTGAAAATTGCACTTTTTATAGCGATCAGCAGCTGAACCTGTTCCAATTTTAGGTTCCTGTCACTTTGAGATTGTCAAATTCCAAATTCTGTTCCTCGGAACTGGATAACTTTTTTGATCACACTTTTTGGCCTCAGTTCAGATATACTTCAGGTGAGGAGTGAACTTGCATTTTGTCTTTAAATCGTGATTCAGATTTTACATAATGTTTTTTTTCTTTCCTGAAAAATTATGATTTTATTGGTTAATGGTTATCTCGTTCCGTACTACAACAATTCAACTCTACTGTTTCCAATTTTGAAAGTAAATTTTTCCACGGCTGAAATCGTTAAAACTTTTTTTTTAAAGGAAGCATTTTTCAAAGAAATAAGCGTATATAAAGGTTATTAACTGTTTTTCAAAACTGGAAACAGTAGAGTTGTAGGGGATGTTTTCCCCGAAAAAATAGATCATGATATATTCAAATTCATCCAGATTTCAAAAATTAGTAAGAAGCGAGAGAAAAAAATTTAATAACACAACATATTGTTCAAATAATTATTTTTCGTAAGTTTTTGCTTTCATAATACATGACTGATGACATCATTTCAATTCCTAAAATCATGAACAATTTTTTTCTCTTTTGAGTTGCGTTCTTTAATTTAATCCCGTTTAATCTTGCGTGATTTCTTGCAATCTTTTAAAATCCCGAGTCATTCCTATAATCTTGTGTAATCTCATGTAATCCTATGTAATCTTGTATATTCTCGTTCAATCAAATGTAATATTATGCAATACAATGTAATCTTGTGTAATCTCATGTAATCATATGTAATCTTTTGTAATCTCATGTAATCTTACGTGGGTAACCCGTCGATATTTGAATAAAGTGGTGATAAAGGTGAGATTTAAAAGTTCATTTTATAGGTTGCATATACCAACTCGTCATCGATCCAGGGACGATGGAGTTAGAAATGTACCGGTTACAAATGGCTGCATGCCATTCGTATTCACAGTTTCGTCCCGACGGTATTTCTCATAAGTTCTCCTCCAACTTTTCCCGTATTCAATTTGCGTATTCGCTTCAGGGGTTCTCTGATCCAAACCCCTATTTTCAACATTGACTGATCCCTTGCAACTCTGACAGAGAACCTCTATCAGTTAGAGAAAAAATTCTTATGCAGTACAGCATTCTCTGGGTTTAGTAACTTTTCTTGCGGTGCTCGAGAAAAAATGTTTAGACAATAGAAAATAAAAAGAAGTCTTTTCTACGTTGCGTAAATAAGGAAAAATGTCTGTTTGAAGTTCAGTTCTAAAAAGTTAGAATTACATCAGAAAAGTATTCGCGCTTATTTCTCGGTTTTGCCGTTCAAAAATTATATGTTTCCTGGTTGAATTTTAAGTAATTAGAATATTAATTACACAATACTATTGGCTTTATCATAAAAATTACCGACAGCATTAGCTGAGATGTGATTATCGACTCGGAAAGAGTCCAGATGTCAAGCCATTTCGAGCGCGGATAGCACTCGGGAGGTGGTTTTCTGCAGTTTTCCTCTCCCCTGGACAAACTTCCAGGCAAATGCGAGTACTTCTCATAAATTCGGGTGCAGTGGCGGGTTATCACTGGTTCCGATTGAATTAATACAGTGATTACTATAAGCCCTACTCAGTAAAGGAAAAGTTTTCGTAGGCTTGTACCCAGTGAAGTGGAGTCGTTTGGTACACGAAAGTGACCCATGTATAGACCTCTGTTTCACCATGGTTTCAAAATAAAAAGACATAGTACAATATCTTTCAACTGAACTGCTACGGGGCTTAAAGACCAGCCCTACAAAATAATAACAATCATATAAATTCTGAAAAGGATTAAACATTTTAGAACTGAAAAGTATAACGTATAATATACATTGTTGTGAAATTGATTTGAAAAGTTAATAATTTTCTCAAATATAAATCATAGATCGCTCGTAGTTTAGGAGATATTCGCGTTTTTGTGAACAAGAATAAAAATATCAATTTTGGGTTTCCGAAGGGAAATCATACTTCAATCTATGCTCTATCTGGTGACATTTTTTTATGAAAAAATATAACACGAGGGATTTCACTCGCCAATTTTCAATATGTTTTCCTCGGAAAGCGTTTTTTTGAAGTTCCAACTTCAAAAGTGCAAAAGCAATTTACATAACTCTATACTGACAAAGTGACCCATTATTTTGCAGAGCGTCCCAGTCTATTTATGGAAAACGTATATTATCCATAAATTATATTTTTATTGCACCAATTATATGAATTAAAGTTATATGTTAAATATTTAGAAAAGGAACTTTTTCTCCCTAAATATGAAAGAAATTTTATTATTTGAACGAAGGAGCAGCACATGTTTTTGATTTTCAAATATACCTAGTAGATTATAAAAGGAACATTCATTTTTAAGCAGAACCTAATTTTTGTTAAGTATGTAAATATTAAATGATCTTCAATTTACTAACCAGTTGCATTTTTAACCAAAAGGGATAAAACTTTTACCAAAAGAGATCAATTTTTTAATCAAAAACACGAATTTTCTAAGAGTGTTGCATTTTTATCCAAGAAAGATTTAACTGTCAATAAAGAAAAAAAAATTATTTGAAATGTTAAATTTTCAAGCCAAAAAGACGAGCTTTCTATAAAACCGTTGAATTATCAACCAAATAGTTGAATCTGCAACGGAGAATATTAACTTTCTACCAAAAAATACGAATTTCCAATAAAAATAAATACATTTTTAACCAAATAATTGAACTTTTAGCGAAGAAAATTAATTTCTACCAAAAAAGTCCAATTTTTAACAAAGTACATCATTTATCAATCAAATAGTTGAATTTTTGAACTGTAAAAATTAACTTGCTAACTAAAAACTGTATAGTTCCATTTTCATTCACAAAAATTAATTTTTAATGAAAAAAAAACGATTTTTCTGCAAAAAATTGAATTTTCTACCAAATTACTGAATTTTTAAGACAACAGGACGAATTTTCTACAAAGCAGTTTATTTTTCACACGGAAAATATGAATTTTCAACAAACAAACAAATAATTTTCAAACAAACAATAGAACTTTCAACTAAAATTATGAATCTTCAACAAAAAAAAATTAATTTTCAACAACACAGTTCCACTTTCAATTAAAGTGTTGATATTTCAAACAAAAAAACTTTCAATTGTAAATCAGAAAAGCTGAATTCAACCAGAAAGGCTAATTTTCCACCAAATACATCAATTCTCTACAAAGCAGTGGAATTTTCAACCAGAAAATGTGACTTTCCAACAAAAATTTAATTTTCAGTAAAGAAGTTAATTTGTAACCGTAACATATTAATTTTTAATTAGAGAATTGCATTTGTAAAAAAATATATGGATTTTGAAACCAAAAAGTCGCATGTTTAATAAAATAGTTGTATTTTCAACCAAATACATTTTTAGTCAAGAAAAAAAATTCTATCCAATTGTTGAATTGTCAATAAAAAAATATGAATTTAAAACCAAACGGAATTTTCGATCAAAAAGGATGACTTTTTAGAAAAATAGTTGAATCTTCAACCAAGAATATTATTTATCTACCAAAAAAGACAAATTTTGAATAAAATACATACATTTTTACCCAAATAGTTGAATTTTGATTCAAGAAGATTAATTTTTCACAAAAGAAGAAAAAATTTCAAACTATTACATCAATTTTTAACCGAATAGTTTTCAAACAGAAAAAAAAAGTTTTCAACTAAAAGATATCACTTTTTAACTGCAAATTAAAAAGTGACATTTTCATTGGCGAAACTTAATTTAAAAAAACATTTTTGTACAAAAAGTAGAGTTTTCTACAAAACAGTTTCATTTTCACACGGAAAACATGAATTTCAAACTAAAAAATTAATTTCCAAACAAACAGTTAAATTCTCAACCATATAAATAAACTTTCAGTTTTGCTTGAAAGTTCAACTTCTTGATGTTAAATGCAACAGTTTGGTTGAGCATTAATTTTTTCTTGTTGGAAATTTAACTATTTGATTGAAAACTCATCTTCGCATGTTGTAAATTCAACTGTGTATTTAAGAGTTCAACTATTTCATTGGAAATTTAAATATTTGGTTAAAAAGTTATCTTTTTTTAAAATTCAACAGTTTTGTTAAAAATTCGTATTTTTCCATCTTTATTGGTAGAAAAGTTCTTGGTATAAAATTCAACGGTCTTCAAAAAAGTTCCTCTTTTTGGCTTGAGGATTTAACTATTTATTTAAACACGCAAATTTTGATAATAGAAGTTTAATCTTTTTTCTTCAAGAATTCGACCATTTGGTTGAAATTCCATCTTTCTAGATTGAAAATTCAACTAATTGGTTCAAAGTTCAACTATTTTTTTATAAATTCGTCTCTTATATTTCAAATTTCAACTATTTGGTTGTGAGTGCAACTGGTTGGTCTAAAAAAATAATTTGTTTGTTCATTTATTTATGAGTTTTATTAATTAAATATTGAAATTGAAAGTATGCGTGGAAAATATCCTCAATAAAGTAAGTCTGAAATGCTTACGTGTTTATTTTCTTTGAGATATTTTTTTCTGCTCTCAGTCTCGAGAGAACAATTCATTCTATATCACGCGGGCAAACCAGCTATTCTTTCTGCTCAATGGCAAGAGGCCAAAAGAGGGCAGATAACGGGGCAAACTAATAAGTTTCAGTCATGGGTATAACTTTAATTTCTGCGAGTGGTTGCATCCATGTTGTCATTGGAAAACTATCCGTCTTCGAATCCAAAAATGCGCCAGAGAGAGAAATGAAAAATTGAAAAAAGATTTCAATTGCCAAATAAGCAGCTAATATAATAAAAGCACGCACATACGGCAGTAGGTAGGTAGTGATTCTCGACTTGTCGAAGATCTCGAAAGTTAAGCATGGAAGGCGCGGTTAGCGCTTGGATGGGTGACTATTATTAATTCTCGGGAGTTTTAAAGCCGATGATAAATGTGGACACTTGATGTTATCGAATCTCTACATCCAAACTCTCCTATCGTAACCAGCTGTGCTCAAGAATTTGGATTTTCTGCAGTTTTCTACTCCCCTGGCCAAATTATCAAACGATAGCGAGCGCTTCTAATAAAAATCTGGCTGCAGGCGGTAAGGGATTGTAGAAGAGTTTTACATAATCTCCGATGATCTTCTGTGAAAATAGAGTAATGCGTATTTTACAGTTCAATCCAACAAAGTTTTTTGTATTTGTTACATTCGAAATTTAAGAATTCTAAATTAAATTAAAATCAAATTCAAAATCCTATTTAACGTCCAATACTCAAGTTAATGTATAGAATTCCTGAAAATAAAACAAGAATCTAACGATCAAATTTGGAAAACCACCACAAGATGCTCCTATTGCAATTCCTAAAAACAAAAAAAAACAAAAAAATTTGTTTCTTTGGAAAAAAATAAAAAAGAGGAAAGAAAAATGTTACAATCATTCGAAGATTACCTACGAATACTCAAAAATTGAGAGAAAGTTTTTTTAAATGCTGCTTGACATTGAAACAAATTATTTTTGAAAAATTGACATTTGTCCTTTTCTCGGAACCAACGCGAGGTACAAAAAAATGTTTAGATGAAAGTTCAAACATCTAGAAAAGTTCTACAAAAAATAAGTGCTACTCTTTTGTAATAGCTTGCATAATTTACGCAAAAAAAATATTTCTGGGTCTCAATAATTGTTTAACCCACATAAAAATAATAAGACGCATTTTTTGTATTAGAAGAAACTTTCTAAAAATATCGGGAAGAAAGGCAAGGTTTTCCTGAAAATCTTCTTTTCATGTTTCCAAAATTCGATAAAAAAATGAAGAAGATTTTCTGAAAGGTCCTATTTTTTCTATTCTTTCTTATTTTTTTCTTACAGTTTCAACTGATATAACGAAGGTATTCTATCAGTTTTATAGGGTCTTAACTATTTTTGAGGTCGGGAAAAGATTTTTTTTTCTTTATATATGATATTTTTCTCCAAAACGATACAAAATATTACAAAAGAGCAAGAGATACTTTTTTTAGAACTTTTTTCGTTGTGTAAACTATTATCTTTTATCATTAGTTCCCCAAAAACCAAAAATTTGGGTTTTTGAGAAAATCTACTTTCAAGAATTTTAGAAAAATCGCTGAAATTTTGACCTCTTTCCAATTTAAACAAATTTTTTTCTAACAAATCAAACATTTTTGTTTGCTTAAAATAACAATTCTGCGCAAATAAAAAAGAACGTACTAAAATCCCTTCTACCTTTGAAGTTATTTAAAATCCATGCAAATCTTTGATATCTGTTAAAATCCATTCTTTAACATTTTTTAACCTCTTTCGAATTCCTCTGAAATATTTGAAATAGTTAGAAATCAGTAGATGTAATTCAAATTCCTGAAAAATAAAATAAATTTAATTTATTTCCTGAGTTCTCTAGAAATTCCTTAAATCTTGTGAAATTCTTCATAATTCCTTGAAACCTTTGGAAATCCAATAAAACTCTTTCACATCCCTCGAAATTGTTTTAATCTCTAGAAATAAATTCTTGAGAATCTTTTAAAATAACTCAAAATCTTTCACATCCTTTGGAAGTTTCTTAATTCCTTAAAATACCTAGAAATCATTTAAATCCGTAGAAATCCCTTAAAATAAAATTTATTTTATTCCCTAAAGTTCTCAAATTGCTAAAAAAATTTTGAAGTACTTTGAATATAAATTTAAATTAATTCATTTATTGAAGTTCTTTAAAAACACCATTCAAATCCCGAGCAATCTTTAAAATCCTTGTTGATTCAATAAAATCCTTCAACTCTTGTTAAATACTTTAAAATATCTTGAAACCCGTTAAAATTTTACTTAATTCATCTTCCGAAGTTCTCTAGAAATCCCTTAAATGGTTCATAAAATCTTTGGAAATCCAACAAATTAAATCCCTTGAAGTTTCTGAAATCTCTTGAAATTCTGAGGAATTTGTTAAAATCGCCTTAAATCTTTAAAATCGTTTAAAGTCCCATAAATCCTTTAAAATAATTGAAGGTCTCATAAAATCCACTAAATTTTGTGAAATTCTTTGAAATCCCTTCAAATCTTTGGAAATTCTACAAAATTCTTTGACATTCCTTGAAATTATTGAAATTACTTGCAATTCCTCGGGATCTATTAAAATAGCCTAAGATCTTTCAAATCTTTCAAAATCCCAAAAATCCTTTGAAATAATTGGAAGTTTTATAAAATACCTTAATCTTGTACAATTCTTTGAAATTCTTGAAAATCTATTAATATAATTTAAATTCTTTAGAGTCTTTTGCAATTTTTAAAATTCCTTCATATTGTTTCTATAACAATTTTTTTGAAATCTGCGAAAAAATTATGAGAAAATTAATATAGACCTATGCTGAATTTCCTGTAAAATTTTTTCATAAGAGTTTAACAGCAATAACAGTGCTAATAATAAGCTAGTTTAATAGTTCTAAATTTCTGGAAAAACTGCCAAACTCAAAAAATTTACAAATAAAAGGATATCATTTTCTAATGTGAACCTAATTTCTCATTTATGTATATTTGAAGACACTTCAATGATGCGTTGAAATTTTTTTTAATTTTAAGTGAAACCACAGGAAAATAAACTCGTTTCTTTGATATAATATAACGTAGATTGAAAAGATAAAAGTTGAAAAGATAGACGACTGAACTTGCTGAATAAAGTCCCTTGCTCTTTATGTAAAATGATATTACCCGACTTACTAGCTCACTACATTTTGGATTGAAACTCTTCATTGAAGCCATCCCAAAGAGTACTTATTATACTGGTGAATATTAAGCGAATTCGAATTCAATTTTGACCTAAAAATAAGAATTCTTCTCAAATTTTATATCAATCAAAAACTCCTTACCTTTAGTTTTTCAATGCGTTCAATATAACTTTTTTTAAATTGAATTCCTGGAACAATTAATTAATTTAAGGGACAAGGTTCAAAATTCCAAATGATCAAAGTATAACAGGGATCTCTAAATACTCTTTGAAGTGAAACAAGACAAGTCTGATTGCTTTCAAAATTAAAGCAAGGAATTTGAAGAATTTTTACTGTCCTTTGTGTCCCTTTCCATTTCATTTCCACTCGCTTTTGAAGAGTCTAACAATTCTGAAATGTCATTTTATGCCTGCCTTTCAAATTCCTTTTTCTTTTCTTTCTTTTCCAGTTATTCTACCATTATTGAATTTCAGTTACCTCAAGGCGTACTTTTTCCCCATTATATAATTTTATTAAAATATTTCGAATAGAGAGTAGATTTAATAAAAGTATTGAAATTTCTCGGAGAATAAGGGCGTCCCGTATGGAAATGCAAATGGGGGGCTGGTCGGGTACCAGACGAGTTGTCCCCACTTTAAGTCGGGGGCTAGTCGGGACAACTGATTAGGGCACCTGACCAGTTTCGTCATGGTGAATTGGTCGGGGGCTGGCCAGTTGACCCGAATTATCCCAGACAGGTGAAAATACACCACTGGCGCAGTACCACTATTCCTATACTCTAAAGATATAACAAAAAATCTGCGCGCGCGGCTCGCAAGTTTGAGCGCGCGACTGTTGGTTCTCGCGCTCGATAATATATTTATATAATAATGTATTTACCTCGTGCTACGCTCTCGGTCTTTGTACTTTTTCCACATTTATGCACAGACCTTCTAAAATTGAAGGTCAACGCATCGACAACTGTAATTAGGTGATTGTCAATTCTCTTTTGCTAAAGCTCCTTCGGCTTTAACGAACACATTCTCATTAAGTATGTCGTGCTTCGCACTCGAATTTTTCCAAAATTCGAACTTCTCTATGTTCTGTTCAACACTATTATATCAAATGTATATTAAATTTATTTCTGTATCTCAACCTGGGATTGCTTATTCGGATATTGCAAAATAAAGTACAAATTTTATTTTTCATGATTACTTTAATATTTGTTCCTTATTTTGCACCAACTTTAATTTTGAGCTACCCTGATAAATATATCATTTCAATAAATTTATATTATTACGATTCATAATATTCATTATTAAACAGTTTATTGTAGCTTGTGACGTTTTTCCATAAATTTGATTTGTTTATTTTCAATGTTATTTTTTACGATTTAAACTAAAAATACGAATCTTAGCGTAAGGTAGTTCTGAGGAAATTTGTAGATATAATTTAGGCGAAAAATTTTGTTAAATAAAATGTTATTTTAACTTGTGTCCTTTTTCCAAAAAGTTCATTTTTTTATTTTTAGTATATTTTTATAACAAGAGTTTATAACGAATTTGTAGATATTTTTTGGTTGAACGTCATTTGTCTTTTCATTTTTTGCGTCTCTTATCGCATTTTTTCAAAAATTTAATTTTTTTATTCTTAATCTTATTTTTTACGATTATAAGAAAATCTACTCATCCTATCAAAAAATGATTAATGATAAATTTGTAGCTCTTTTTGGGTGAACAACTTTTCTGTTAGTATTTTTTTCGCAGCTTGTGTCTTTTATCCAAAAATTTGATTTTTTTATCTTTGATGTTATTTTTCAGGAATAAAACAAAAACTACGTATCCTATAAAAAAGTGATTATTCACCAATTTTTTACATCTTTTTTATTTGCACAATTTTTGATGATTTACTTTTCTCGTATCTTGCATAGTTCGACCAGCAAGATGGAATTTTTAATTTTTCATTATTTTTTGTGCGGGCAAAATTTGAATTTTCGATTTTTCAAAAAAATTCGACATTTTTTCATATCGTGCGGTGTTTGGCTTAAAATGTCCATTTTCGTTTGTTTTTTTGAATTTTGTAAATGCTATAACTCTGGTAATTTTTTTTTGATCAAAAAAAGTCATCGAGATAAATTGTTCGTATCTTTGAGTACTACTAATGAGCGTACATAGAATTTTTAAATCTTTGAAAAAAAGTGGTCTCAGAAATTTTGAAAATGCGCTCACTTCTTGAATTTTTATCCAAAATGGCTGGCTAATGAACTTGAACTTCATTTTAGGACACTTGAAAAGTATACCAAGCCCAATCCAATCTGTCAATCCTTTCGAAAGTTATCGTTCTCACAGACAGACATACATGCAGACAGACAGAAAGACATACATACATGCATACATACATTTCTAAAAAAAACCTGCTTTTTGGGTTCAGAGGGTATCAAAACGTGGACACCTGAAAAACCCACGGGGGGGGGGGGTCAAATTTTACACAATTCTAATACCTTCTCTGATAAGAATGTAAAAAGGTATTTAAAAAATAAATAATAATAGATTGCGAGTATTTTGTCTATAAATGTTAATGGCCCTGCTTAGAATGAATACATATATTACATTTTTGAAATTATATTACAAATAAAATTTCTAACGCTACGGCGTTTCGAACCTATACCTACAGAGTTGAAAGCCAATGAAAAAACTATCCTCATAAGCCACAACTCAAAAAAGTTATAACATCAATTTTTTAACTATTTTTTCTCATTAATTTTTTTATTATTATACAAAATCATATAGATGTGAGATAAATGAACTGTTAACAGGAATATAAATAAAATAATTTTTAAATAAATAATTAAAATCGATTATAATTTTTTTCGTGTAATATTTTTTTTTCGCGTCTTAGATTATTTTACAACTTTTGTTAATGACATAAAATTTCATTTTCAATGAGCATTTGCAATTTATATCGACGGAACAGAAATTTTATCGCTTACTGCGACAATTTTGTTAATAACAAATTTTTTCAAACTTTCCTGTATCGTTTTGCTTTTTAGGTGTTTTAGACTATTTCACGACGAATAGGTTTTCTGTTTCAATGAACAACTTTGTAACTCAGGATAGTGTTATATTCCAAAGTAAAAAAAAAAAGTTTTCTTCATATAAACAATGTAACCTTTTTTTTTAAATCTCTAGGTCGCTATTGCTTCATCAAGAACCGGTCATCGAAAGTTCGTCAGTAGATTAATGCACGCGTCTCGAAGTCGCGAACAATAACATCAAACACAATACTCTTATATTCCCAATTAAAAAAAAAATCGTTTCAAAAACAAAGTCAATAATTTTGTTAAGAAGTTTAAAAACGATATTCGTAGGTAATGATGGGTCCTGTAAGGTTACTGTAGTATTCCAAATATGAACAATGTTTTTCTCATATAAATAGAATACACAAATTCTCTTGAAATTTTATAAATCGGCACTGGTGGATCATAAAACGCTCAACAATAGATCAATCAATGCGTCTCAAAGATGTAAAAAAATAGGCAAATAATAACAATAATAATTACAAATAGTATTGTATTGTGGGACACAGGAGAGGTATGTAAAGTGGACACTGGGGCTGGCAAGGAACACCCCTAATTATATTGTCAGGAGCGAGACAGGGAGAACGAGTGTAGGGATTCTAGCGGAGAGTCGGGCTTGTAAATATGAGAAATTTTTGGAAGAGGGGGGAAGTAAGCTGGTTAGGGAGTGTTGGTGGGAGAAGGAGAACGGGAGAGGGGGTGGGAAGATGGAGGTTGAAAGAGAAAGGTATTTTAGAACGAATGGACTGCAGATGGATGAAGTGAGAAAGATGCATGAGGAAGGAAGGAAGATATATGAGTTGGTTAAGAAAAACGGCATGGAGAGAGAGAAGACAGCAGGGGAAGAGAGAATAAGAGAGACAAGGTTTAATGGGAACTATGTGTGGATTATGCCAAGGGCGAGAGTGCAATATTTGTGTGAGAAAGGAGAGAAAGGAAGTCAGGAGCTTATAACGAGGATGAGATGTGGGTGCATGGAGGGTTTTAATAGGTTCTGGCTCGCTGGGGAAAAGAGGATGTGTGAACTATGTGGGAAGGGGGAGGAAAGAGTGGAGCACTGGTTGCAGGAATGCGTAGAGGTGGAAAGAAGTGGGATAAGCATGGAGGTATTGATGCATGAAAGGGGGGACAAAAGGGCAGTAGCATGGGTGAAGGGAGTCTTGGGTAAGATGGAGAAGAAGAGAAGGAAGGAGGAAGAGGAATGGAGAAGGAAATATTGTAAATAGAGGAGCAAGTAAATATAAGTAAATTTCAATATTGTAAATAGTAGATAAGTATTAGGTATTAGCCGCGGAGGCAGTTTGTTAATGCGAGGCAAAGTGAGAAAGTAGGGACATGCGTGAGATGCGAGGCAAAGCGAGGAAGACAAGGCGATAAGAGCGAGCGGTGTTAGAGATAAGGTGTGGAAGGATGTTAGTTTTAAGGATTAGTTTTAAGAAAATTCTGTAAAGAAAATGGAAGTGTAAGCAAGTCAATTTTTTAAGGCCAGCAGGCTGAAAAATAAAAGTTGATCTATCTATCTAGTATCGTATCGTGGTATTTTTAATGTCAAAAAAGTTTTCCTCATATAAACAGAATAAAAACAGTTTTCCTCATGCAAACAGGGTATGTTTTTTTTTTTAATAAGTAAACACAAAAAAGCTACTTCTAAATAGCAAACACACAGACATTTTTTGAAAATTGTATTTTCGAGCTCCTGGGGTCGAATTATATCGAAATAAATCGATAATTTGGGTCATTACAAACCTCCCTCTATGAGGAAGCAATACAGTTTTTTCGGTAAATAAATGCCAGAATCTGAATAAAATATAACAAAGAGTGAAGTTTAATAAAATGTTAAGTTTTTTAATTACTTTTACGTGTTCTAGATCGACAAAAAAGGCACGAAAGTGCTTCTTCGTTTATTCTGCTTATTTTTCACACGGAGGCCTGTCGCCTTGTAGAACTTTTTACAACTAATATTAAAAAGTAATGCTTTCGTGTGCAATCACGGCCGATAAATCCAGTATATGCAGGGGCAATTATCGGTGTTGGCAAAAACGTGTGATCGACCGACCTCTCGTCCTTTCTCTCTTTTTCCTGCAAAAGAAAAAGGCGAAAACAAACAGCGCAGCTTAATGAACGTCACGCTTGATTGACATTTAATTCTCGCAAGAATCCCCTTTGAGTCAGAGTTCTCTTGAATCTACGTGAACCCTCGGTGAAGAGGAGGGGGGCGGAATGTACAAAAAGCTAATTGCATCCCTTCGCCGATAATTAAATCTACTTTTTGGCGCTAGGAATTCAATCGAACTATCGCTGAGCACATGCCCCTAGTGTGGAGTTGCCTCGTGTAAGACCCATAAAAAAGGTACGTCACGTAGAGATAGAAGGGATAGGAAAGAACAAGGAAATAGAGAAAAATACTCAAGAAACGTTCGAAAGTCGAGCTGGAATTGTACTGCTGTGTTGTTGATTAATTGATTTAATTTGTGTTAGATTTTGTTTCAGGTATGTGATTTGTGAACTGCAAAGTCACCTTTTACGCCGATTTCCACAGATTTTAAAAGATTACATGGGATATTAATGGAATTTCAAAGATTGCAGGCGATTTAAAGGATTTCAAAAGATTGTACATAATCTTAAAGAATTTTAAGAGATTTACAAATTTTGTGAAAGAATTGAAGGAATTTCATAAGATTACAAAAGATTTCCGAAAATTGCAGAGGATTTTTAGAGATTTTGACAGATCTTAAGAGATTTAAAGGGTTTCCAAAAATTTAACGGCACGTGAAAGGATTTCAAGAGATTTGAAAGATTCCAAAGTATATACATGGATTTTAGAGGATTTTATAAATTTTTCAACGGAATTTCAAAGGATTTCCGAATATTACAATGGATTTTGAAGATGGCAAGGGATCTGGAAATATGTCAATATATTTCACGGAATTTCAAGAATTTTAGACAATTTTTAGAGATCTTAAGGGATTCGTACGGATTCTGAAGGATTATAAGGGATTTTTATGGGATTTTGATGATTTCAAGGAATTCAAACTTCAACGCATTTTAAGAGATTTTAAAGATTACAACTTTAAGACATTTTAAAGATTACAACGTATATCCATGGATTTTAGAGGATTTCATAAGATTTTAAGAGATTTAACGGGGTTTCTAAAGATTTCTAAATATTATAATGGATTTTGAAAATGTCAAGGAATGTCGTAGTATTTCGAAATATCTCAAGGAATTTCAAAGATTTTAGTCGATTTTTCGAGATTTTATGGAATTTCCACGAATTTTGAAAGGTTATAAGGGATTTTTATGAGATTTTGAAGATTGCAAGCGATTTCAAAACGTTTCACGAAACCTCAAAGAATTTTAAGAGATTTACCAAATTTTCAAAAGAATTGAAGGAATTTCATAAGATTTCAAAAAATGTCCAGCGATTTCTGAATATTATAAAGGATTTAAAAGATTTCCAGGGATGTCGCAATATTTCGAAATATCTCAAGGATTTTAGTCGATGACTTTTTCTAATCAGTTTTTAATTTCCTCACGTTCGCTGAATTTCCCTGGCCTGTTTTAGATTTCCTGACTCCATGACCTGCAGCAACTCTGCGCAACATATTACTTTAGCAATGTGACGTGGAGCGAAGAAACCAGCCTTAGGACCAGAAAACCGATTTTCCGGGTTTTATAAATTCTGAATAATCAAGATTTCCCCTATCGAATAAAAAAATCCCCAATGCTCCACGATCAAAATTAAATGTTCTGGAACTCAAAGTTGGGAGGTGATTTTTTTCGCATTGCGCTCGACTCTTCCACCAACCCTCTCACGCATCGTGCCTATGTGATACCTCGAAGCTCTAATACGTTTGGCTC
>CAKNYM010052271.1:392975-431354 GCA_932195095.1 Andricus curvator
CCCCTCACGCGTACAATAAAACACAAAACATACAAACATGATATTTTATCTGAGTCCAAAATGCTCTTAGAAGAGGGGATATGTGATTTTTCCCAAAACTAGGAAAATTAATTCTTTTGAATAAAATTAATGTATTGGTACTATATTGAATTCAATATTAAAGGCTTCAGATTTCAAGTCAAAATATATTTAATTTTCAATAAAGTAGTTGAATTTTCAATTCAGAAAGATGAATTTTCAACAGAACAGTTAATTTTTTTTAAATAGTTAAATGTATGAACTAATATCATGAATCTTCATTAATCAAAATAAATTAAATGCTTAATTTCCCCCCAAAATATGAATTTTTAACCAAAAATTCAATTTTGAACTAAATAGTAGAATATTCTACGAAATAATAGAATTTTCAACCCAAAAGTTCGAATTTTCGACAAAACAGTTGAAATTTTAAGCCGAGAAAACCAATTTTCCACAAAACAGTTGAATTTTCAACAAAAAGTTAATTTTTAACAATAAAGTTCATTTTCGAATAGCCGGCTTTTTTCGGTACGTGTAGACAGACACTCCCTTAATTAACTTAATTTTCTAGGGAAATAATGGAATTTTTAATCCACAAAGACGAATTTTCATCAAAACAGTTGAATTTTTAAGACAAACAGACGAATTATCAGCGAAAAAGTCAATTTTCAACGAAATAGTTGATTTTTGAACTTAAAAAGTTTCATTTTTAAACAAAAAATGACATAATATTTGCATTTCAAAAAATTTATTTTCATCCCGAAAATATGAATTTTCAAGCAGGAAAGATTTTTCAGTCAACAAAGAAAAATAAATTTCAACCAAATTTCCCCATTTTTAAACCAGAAAAGCAAGTTCTACAGAAAATAGTTGAATTTTTTGAAAAATAATAGAATTTTCAAGCCAGAAAGACAAATTTTTTACAAAAAAGTTGAATTTTACCAAAAAAAGCTAATCTTCAACAAAATAGTTGATATTAAACTGAAAAATATAGCTTTTAAACAAAAATGAAATAGTTACATTTTTAGTTAAAAAAGAATAATTCTCAACAAAAAATATAATAGAACGATATAATAAAACGAAAACAGTCGAATTTAACCAAAAAAATAAATAAATTCTCGATAAAAAAATGTAATAGTTGATAGTTCAACCAAAAATATTTTTATTATAAATAAAAAACAGTTCAATTAATACAGAAAAGACAAATTTTCAACAAAATAGTTGAATCATCAACCAAAATAGATTAATTTTGACCCAAACAGTCGCATTTTTAGTCAAAAAAGATCAAATTTCTTCCAAAAGAGGTGACTGTTCAATCAAAAAGACGAATGTTCTAGAAAAAACTTAAATTTTCAACCCGAAAATATAAATTTTAAACAATAAAGTAAATTTTCAATGAAATAGATCAATTTGGAACCGAAAAATATTGTTTTTAAACAAAAAATGAAATAGTATTTGCAGTTCAAAAAATGGATTTTCAACCCCAAAAAATATTATTTTTCAACCAGAAAGGATTTTTCAGTTAAAAGAAATAAATAAACTTCAACCAAATTGTTGAATTTCCGAACTAAAAAGGTTTGATTATCAACAAATAGTTGAATTTCCTACAAAACAGTTGAATTTTCAACCAAAATGAATGTTCAATCCAAAAGACGAATATTCTACAAAAAACTTGAATTATCAGCCCGAAAATATAAATTTTAAACAATAAAGTAAATTTTCAATGAAATAGATCAATTTGGAATCGAAAAATATTGTTTTTAAACAAAAAATTAAATAGTATTTGCTATTCAAAAAATGGATTTTCAACCCAAACATATGATTTTTCAACCAGGAAGGATTTTTCACTTAAGAGAAAAAAATAAACTTCAACCAAATTGTTGAATTTTCAAACTAAAAAGGTCGAATATCACCAAATAGTTGACTTTCCTACAAAACAGTTGAATTTTCAACGAAAAAGTTAATTTTCAACCAAATAGTTGGATTTTAAATTAAAACGATTGTTTTTAAACAAACAATGGAACAATTAAATTTGTAGTTCAAGAAATTGAGTTTCAATAGAAAAAAAAAACATTTTTCAACAAAATAGTTAAATTTTTAACTAAAAAGAAGCATCTTGAAGTAATAAAATGAATTTTTAACAAAGTACCATAAGCTGGGCTTACGTGGTGCATGTGGGGGCAAGCGGCGCACTCGTGATTCTTCATTTCAGAATTCGATATTTGTTTGGTTTTGGAAAAAAATATTAGGCAAACAAAATTGTTATTTGAAAGGTAAATCTTCTACCAATGTAATGAATTTTTTTAAAATAGTTTAAATTTCAACCAAGTAGTTGAATTTTGAACCAAAAAAGATGAATTCTCCATGAAAAATTTATTAGTTAAATTTTCAACTAAACACGTACAATTTTACCCAACAATGATGGATTTCTTTCACGAAACGCGAATATTTCGAGTACTCATAAGCTATAATTTCTATACCTTTTTTCTATGATTCTAAAATTTTTCACCAGCGTCAACCGGCGTTATTATGGACCAAGTTGGGTAATCAGCGTTCAAGTAGATTTTAAGTTTTTTTTTTGGCTATAGTGAACTTTTCGAAACTTTTCACTAGGTCAATTTTTAGCGCAAAGTGTCTATATAGACTATAAGTATGAAGTTTCAACATTTGTGGTTTATTCTAAACTAATCTTTTTAGATTATTACATTTTCCAAAGTAGAAAAAGAAAGAATTCAAAAAATTCATAATTTCCAAAATTGCTGATATTTAAAACATCCTTTGTACAAAATGTAAATAAAAAAGATTTCTTTCGAGGAATTAAGCTAGAAACTTATTTTTCCTCAATTGAAAATTTAGCGTCTCTTAGTTTTTTTTTTCTTCAAAGTGAAATCTAATTTTTTATAAACAATTTTCTGCAACAAAACAGAGCATGAAGCAAACTTAAAATTAGATTTCCAGACAATTTCCTTTTCGGCTCATTGGATAAAAATACATAAAAAAGGAAAAAAGAGGGAGAAAAAGGAAATAATCAACCAAAATCACCTCTTACTTTTTCCTTATTCTTTTGCCGTCTTTTTTATACTACTAGGCAACCAACACGTTTCAAGGTCAATTTAAACCTCCTCATCAGGTGTTATTATAGGAAAACTGCAGGGATGAAAAACTAAAAATTATGTGATTAAAAGAGTGCAGGGATGAAAAACTAAAAATTATGTGATTAAAAGAGATAGATGAACATCAAAATAATGTTCATAGAAGTCCTAGATATCATTCAGTTCTTTCAAAGCATAACTTACTTCAATTGGGATGATGTTAAAATCCTTTATCATGAGAGAAGTCAGAGAAGGAGAGAATTCATGAAAATTTTATTTATAAAGAGAGACAGAGATAAACAAAGCTATTAATTCAACAAAGGACCTCTCAACATACAACAAATTATGGGATAGGGTTATTAATTGGATAAATTAATTTCTTTTGCTTACTATCAAAAAGAATTCTTCATAGAACAGTCATTTTCTCACCAATGAACTGGAGAATTAGATTAATTAATTATTGTCTGCCTATTTTTATCTTCAGATATTTTCTTAATTAAAATTAACATAATTTTCCATTTTTCTTACCTGTACTTTCTCCATAAGTAATCCCTAATGAGGAGGTCTAAACAGACCACGAAACATGTTGATTCTCTAATAGTATAAAAAAGACGGAGAAAGATTAAGGGAAAAGTGAAAGGTTGGTTTTGGTTGACTTTTTCCTTTTTCTCCTTTGTTATGTATTTGTCTCTAATAAGTTCAAAAGGAGGTAGTTTGGAAATCTAAATTTGAATTGTGAATTTTTTGCATGCTCTGCTTTATTAAAGAAAATTATTCAGAGGAAATTAGATGTCAGTTCGATCTTAAAAAAAGCTTTCACATTTTATCAAGGAGTCAGAAAAAATTCAGAAAGTGACGATTTCTACATGGATATTTTAGCATCTAAAATAAATATGAAAAATATTGGAATGGGGCGTAGAGAAACTTTTATAGAAATTATATTTGATGAATATTTGACACTATACGGATTTGTTTGTATATTTTTTTAATATATTGATATTTTTGTGTCAGAAAGTAAAAATCGGAAAATGATAATCAGAGTGCAACCTAGCCTACAAATATGACATTCGTTGAAAATTAAACGATTTTGCCCTTTACTTCAATAACTATCGACAAAAGTCTTTCAAAGATATATTTCAAATAATATCAACTGAACGGAAAAATGTAGAAAGGATTGAATACAAATTTTTAAAAGATTCTCCTTCCCATAACCTGCAAAATTTTAATTTTTCTAAAAACGCATAGGACGTACATAAAAAATTTACATAGTAATTTTGTTAACAAACAAAAATTTTGATCCATAATTACCCCATCATGAGTGTAAATATGGATCAAACTTTGATTAATAATAACTTCCGAGGAGAATATTTTGTTCAAGTGAGATTCGCAGGATGTCTTTAGAAGACTCTGAGGAACAGTTATACAATATGTTCCGTTAAAAAAAATGTAGACAAGATTAATAAATTCCACGTCAAGTGAGCCCTATTTGAACTACTTTTTATGAATAGAGACTGTGTGAGTGAGTGAGACAGACCGGGCTAATTTCTGATGTTTGCCAATTTTCAAAAATCAACTTCAACTCCTGATAAAATCTAGGGAAACAACGATAAAAATTTGAAGATAAGATAAAATGAATCCTGAAATCTCCTATTTAAAATGACTTTAAAAAACTGTTGAAATGTTTACTGGTGCTCGAGTTATCATAAAAAATGTAGATGCATGCGCAATACGTAAATCGCTCCGTCTGTTCTCTGTCCATTGCATTGACAAAGGACAGAAGATCAGAGCGATTTATGGCTTGCGCATGGCTCTACATTTTTTATGATAACTTGAGCATCAGGAGTTGAATTTGAATCTTGAAAATTGACAAACATTAGAAGAAAGCTCGATCTGTCTCACTCCCTGACTCACTCTGTATTTTTCAAAAATACTCCAAATAGGATTCATTTGACGCGAAATTGAATAAGCTTTTCAACTCTTTTTTAGAAATTATTCTATATTATTTTTTTTTGGAGACATCTCGCGAGAACTCTATGTTCTAAATCACTAGTTTTTTGAGTGTCCTCATACTCCAGGAATACCCCTGTTGACGTTAATAAATTTGATTTGATAAATAACAGTAACTAATTGCTATAAAGATGATTAGTTGAGTGTGAGGAAATGAATTAGGCGTTTCTTGTTTTAACATTTAGCATCTAATTAATAAGTGTGCTGTTAAATGAAGCTCATCGAAATCATAGCGGATGTCGCTCAGTAATTTCAGGAAACGTGAGATTCATCTCTATGGGTTTCACTGCTTGAATGGGTATGTATATAGAAGGGAAGACCACACATGAAGACATAATTACGTCGTACGAAATAGCGTCGCTTGATTGTACTAAGTTCTACCGACTTTGAGGTATGTATACAATCCGGTGTAACAACATCAAATTTAACGATGCTGATTGAGTCTCCTTTTGCTGAAAAGCTACCAGATTTGCAATCATAGTTCGAAACTAGTGCCATATTTCAATTACAATTTCACGGATATCCTATCGAGTTAACTTAACTCGCAAGATTGTTTTTTAACTTCATTCGAATTTCAAAGGGTCACATTTTAAATTTGTGTAAACACTAGGGTGGTCCATGAAAAGTATTTTAAAAGTGAAAACGCTCTTCGATTTCTTCAAAATACAAGTCAAATAATGAAGTTTGGCCCCTAGAAGAAATCGATCGGATTATCAGGCTTGACATTGCGTATACTGTTAGAAATTTCCTGAGACGCGTTATTAAAGCTTGATGCAGAAACCGTTTCTGAATTTCTTAAACTGGAACGACATCAACTGTAACTAAAAATTTCAAAGGAATGCAAAATTTTTCGGTTCATTAATTCTAATATAAAATATCTAGTCTATATTTTTCCTGACAGTATAAATAGTAAAAAAATATGAGTGAAGTTAATATAAACACATTTGATTCATTGGGTATATTATACAACCTAGATGCATACGTAGTCATTTACATAAAAACTTCACATACATTTTGGATGGTTTTAAATATATATATATATATATATATATATATTTATATATTTATATATATTATATATATATATATATATATATATACATACATGCATACATATAATCCGAATTTATATCAAAATTAATGAACCGACCGAACGACTCAAATTTATAGATATAACCTATATCTAGACACGAGGGCGTCATTTGACGTAACCAGCGAACTCACCATTCAATTGAAACACGGATTAATTATTAATTTACGTATCTACTGCTAGTCACTTGCAGTCTTGATGTACCTCTTTAGAAGTTCATTTACGAGGCAGATGATCACAGAATTTTGTAACTATTTTATTGCAAAGATAATTCACTCATCAACCGAGCTTCTACGTCGTTGCCTTCACTCACGATTTCAACACTTTCTTCAGTTTCTTCTTATCGTGCAAATTTCAAATTCTTTTTATGCTCTGGATCATTTATTAACGGAAAAAAAGGTTTACTGCATTGTTATAATTCAACACAACTTTTCGCAGTGAATTGCCGCCCATGACCGCAACCACCGTGCTTTGCCCGCTTTCGAGGAGTGTGAGGAGTGTGCAGTTGTTAACTGCGCACTTCTTTCGGTGACGATAACTTATATTTCTGTTACCATTTAGGAATTTCAGGAAACTATTCGTGATGTTCAGTAACCGTTTCTGAATTTTAATAAAAATATAGTAAATTTGCTATCAAAGTTACTGAATTTCGTTTTCAGCAACCTAATTTCCTAAATTTCAGTTACTTTAGTATCCTAAATATCTCGGTATTCTCCGCAAATTTATAACAGTTTAGACGCCATTGAGGCTCACCATTCCCACTGAAATTTTCGAAGGATTTTAAGTTAATTTAAAAGATGCCAAAGAGTTTTAAGAGATTTAAAAAATTTTAAAAAAAATCAAAGAAATTGGTAAGATTTACAAACATTTCAAGGGACTCTAGGAATCTCAAAAGATTTAAGGACTTTTATTAGACCTTCAATTATTTCAAAGGATTTACGGGATTTCAAAAGATTTAATCCTATTCTAACAGATATTAATGAATTTCAAGAGTTTTCCAATATTTTAAGGAATTTAAAAGAATGTATTATTTCAAAAAATTTGAAGCCTGACTTTATGCTTCATGGGGTATCTAGAGAAATTTGAGAAATAAATTAAAAGAAATTTAAAAACGATTCCAAATATTGCAAGGGATTTCAAGGTATTTAGAAAGACCGTTTCACTCCTAGGTACATAATATACTATTATTAAATCTTCGAAGAATAAACAGCCCTAAAGTGATTTTAAAGCTTTCTAGCGATTCAAACGGTAATATTTTACAGAATTTTAATGAATAAGTTTAATTTAATTTAATTTATAATCAAGTAATGTAAAAGGATTTCTACTTATTTTAATGGATTCTTACGATTTTCAAAGATTTCAATGGATTTGAAGGGATTACAAGGAAGTTCGATTGAAATTTAGGGAATGAAATAAATTTGATTTCAAGGTATGTTACAGGACCTTCAATTATTTTTTCTATAGAACTTTAGGGCAGGAAATAAATTTTATTTCAAATATTTTATAGGACCTCCAATTATTTCTATGGGATATCTAGAGGAATTTGGAGAATGAACGAAAATAAATTAAAAAGCGATTTCAAAGATTTCAAGGGATTTTAAGGTATTTCAAGAATTTTTACAGTATTTAAAGGATTTTAATAATTCTCCGAAGATTGAAAAGTTTTCAAGGGATTTCAAATATTTTTAGGGTTTTGAACGGTATTATTTAATAGAATTTCAATTGATAAGTTTAATTTGATTCATATTTAGGGAATTTAAAATCATTTCTACTTATTTTAATAGGCTATTACGATTTTCAAAGATTTCAATGGATTTGAAGGGATTGCAAGGGATTTTTATATAAATTTAGGGAATAAAATAAATTGCATTACAAGGGATTTTAAGGTATTTGAAAAAATGTCACAATGTTTACAACACTTGATTAAATATTATTTAAAAAATTATATAAAAAAATTTTGATAAATGTTTTTAATAATAATTTTACGTAAGAACCTCAAAAAATTGTTTTTTTCTTTTTCAGAATTTCGGATTCCCTCTTCGTTATAAAACTGAGGTAATATCAATGAATGAAAGAATTTTTAATCTTCAAATTTGTACTAGTATAAAAATCGAAAACCACAAAAATTACTTTCTCAACCTAAAACAACCTGGCAGAACTTTTTAACAATTTTAAACTTGAGAATTTAAATTATGAAATTATTTTTACACCAAACAACGCAATTGAGTGAAAATTCCCTAAAAAATTAGTAAATTTTTATTATTTAGAAATCATTGCAAAACTACTAAAGCTTCAGTCAATATTCAATGATTTCTCAGCTAATTTTTACTGATTAAAATTCAAAGAGGGAGGGAGAAAGAGAGATTGAAGATATGAATGATAAAAAAATGTATATACGTATGTTAAATTTGAATTTAAACAATTGAATACTGAATAATTATAAATTTGAAAAGCATTCTAAATCTAAATTCTCAATTCAGTCTAACTGAAGATTCTATCTGCCATCTGCAAATCAGAAATCCATTTACCAACTGAATTAACTTGAATTCAGCTGACAATTTAATTTTGCAAATAAAAAATTAATTTAACTCGATATCCAGTGGAGCCGAAGGCGTGTCTTTTTTAAAAAGTACACTCTAAAATTTAAACGTTTGAATCCAAATCACTTTTAATTTATCAATTATTATTTATTAATTTATTACAAATGAAACCCGAACAACGAGACATTAAGAATATACACCAGAGTGGTCCAAAATTTGTTTTTTTAAATTTTCATGCATATCGCTCCCAAATTTGTTCGAATCCACAAAATAATAAATGCGTTTTTTTTAGAAAAAAAAATTATATTTACAGGTTCTGCAAGCCCCATAAAAATTTTATTCAGAATCGTCAATATTATGTGAATTGAGTTGAAACTCAACATTTCTTGTAACAATTAGCTATAAAATACGAATAAAATATTACTTTTCAAATATCACCCCCATAAGTCTGTTTTATAGGGCCCCATAAATGAAAAATTGGGTTTTGCGAGTTTTTGGGGTTAATTATGATTTTTTTATGGTTTTTGTTATACAAATTTTTTCTAATACATAAAATATCACCTTATATATATTAATAATAAGATGTTTATATAAATGTTTTGAACAATTTATTATTAATTTTTATTATATTCTCTTTGAAGATTGCTAGAAAGTTGCGGTTTTTCTGAAATATTCAACATTTGGCCACTTTTCACTAAGAGTGAGGTCATAATTATTTCAAGTTGACGAACGTAATTGTTTAAACAATTAATTATTGTTTATAACTATCTTCTCTAAGATAATTGGTAGAAAGTCGCGGGTTTTTCCGAATTTTTCTACTTACTTTCAACTTTTCAATATAGTGAGGTAATAATTATTTCAAGTTAACAAACTTAATTTTTTAAACCATTTTTTTTATATTCTCTTCGAATAATGCTAAAAAGTTGCGTTTTTTTCTGAAATATTCAACTTTTTGCCAATCTTTCATTTAGAGCGAGGTCATAAGTAATGCAATTTGAAACCCCTAATTGTTTTAACAATTTAGCATTGTTCATAACTATCTCTTCTCAGATAATTGCTGGTTTGTGATTTTTTCTTAAATTTCTTACTTTGCTTCGGCATTTGAGTAATGAACAAATAATAAATAAACATTCGTGAGAATCATATTTTAAACAATCTCTATCTTTTCTGTGAATTTATTTTTCTGTAATGGAACAAATATTTGAAATATTGTTCAAATTTTCTATCTGCATCATATTAAATGTAAATCTTCCTTAAAGTATTTACTAAAAGCCTATTTGTTTGAAATAATATCAATATTTATCATTTATTCTTAACTAAAAAGTCAAAGAAATGGTTAAAATTTCAGAAAAACATGCATCTTTCTAGCGATTCTTTAAAAGAAGATATATAAGCAGCAATACGATGTTTAAACAATAATGTTTGCTAACTTGAATTAATTATTATCTCAGTAAGTAAAAAAACGACGAAAAGAATTTTTTTGTTAACCGCAACTATCTAGTTATAAACAATATTAATTTGTTTAAACAATTAAATTATTTAAATTGCTATAATTACATTCTCCCTCTAAGTAAAAAGGGGCCAAGTTGATGAATATTTGAGAAAAAATGCAACTTTCCAGCATTATTCAAAGAAAATATTATTTGAAGCCCAACGAGAAAAGAAAGAAGCGCACAAGTGAACGTTGAACATCACAGATCTTAGCGATGAGGAGAGAAATAGACTTAAAAATGATTACAGACACAAAAAGAGGAAAGTTAAAGTTAAAGTTAAAGATAAAATCAGAACAGAAGAAGAGAAGAAAATACAAAACGACTTTGAAGGAACCATGAAACTATTATTTAAAGAATTGAAGGAAAGTAAAAGTACAGAGTTTGTCAGCATGAGAAACAGCAAAGGTGAAATGCTATATGATACAGACGGGATAGTAGACGCTTTGAAAGACTCTTTTAAAGAACTATTAGGAGGTGAAGATATAGGGCAACAGAACTGCGACATAGAACATAATGCATTAGAAAATCCAATCGAAAAAGTCTGTGTCACTGAGGTTAGAGATGTAATTAAGAACTGAAATAAACGGTAAGGCTGCTGGTGTAGACAGTATTAGCGCTGAAATGCTTAAATACTGTGGCGAGTACATACCTCACAGGTTGTACGAATTGATAAATTTATACATCGAGACGGGAGAAGGCCCAGACGATTGGAAAAAAGCAATTATCGTACCAATATACAAAAGAAAGGGAGATAAAAGCAACTGCAGTAATTACAGAGGTATGAGCCTACTAAGTACCGTAAGTAAAATATACTCAAAAATACTTATTCGTAGGTTAATGAAAATAACAGAAGAAAAGATATGGGAAGTACAAAGTGGATTCATGCCAGGAAGATCATGTACAGATCAAATATTTAGCTTAAGACAGATCACAGAAAAAAGTTTAAGAGTGGGAAAGGAAGTTTTCTGTGCATTTGTTGGCCTAGAAAAAACATTTGACAAGGTAAATAGAAGTAAACTTTGGGAAGTCCTTAAAGAGTGCGGAGTCAATGGATGGCTCCTACTAGCAATAAAAACAATATATACAGGTAGTAAAGCGAGTGTTAGGGTTAATGGGAAACTGAGTGACTGGCTCGATATTATGCAAGGCGTGAAACAAGGATGCGTTATGTCCTCATGGCTATTTATCATATTTATGGATAAGTGTCTAAGAATGGCCCTCTTCGACGAAGAAGATGTAGATCTCGAAACAGTGAAGGTCCGTGGGTTAGCTTTCGCAGATGACAAGATTGTTATGGCAGAATCAATCGAGGACTTGCAAAGAATGTCGAATAAACTTAATACAAGTATGGAGAACATGAGCCTAAAAATTAACGTGAATAAAACAAAAATCATGGTGTTTGAAGGAAAAAGTGAGAATTAATTATAACCACACTCTAATTTGAATGTGTACAAAAAGTGAATTTAAGATAATATTACTGTAAATAATAAAAAATTGTTTAAACATGTATTTCATTTGAACTAATTTGATAATTGCCTTGATCTGATTAAAAATTAAAAATAAGTTCAGAAATTCGGAAAAACCCGTGACTTTCTAAATCAATTCTAAGAAAAAAAATGCTAAAAATAATTACACATCGCTTAAACAATTTATGTAAACATCTAATTATCAGTAGAAAGTATTATTTTATGTATTAGCGCCAAAACCTAGCAAAATCCAATTTTTCACTAATGCGATTTTTTTGGGACCCTATAAAACAGACTTCACTAATGTGAAGATAAATGTTGAGTTTAAACTTGATTCACCTAATATTAACGCTTTTGAATAAAATTTACAAAAACGTCTTTTTTTCTTATGGGAAATACATGTTAAACTTCATGGAGCTTGCGGAATCTCTGATATAATTTAAAAAAAAACGCTTCAATTTTTTGCGGATTTGAACAAATTTTGGGGCGGTATGCGTGAAAATTCGAGACAAAAAAATGTGCACCACCTTAAACAACACATCTTTTCAAATGAACAGTTGAACAAATTTAACAGGGTTTCTATACGAAATTAAAAAAGGACAAAGTTCAAAGTTTAAGATTACAATTTGAAATCACACTATACAAATTAAGGATTGGGAAACTATTATTTGAAGGTGACGTCTTAAATTTTTAATGGACTAAATAACATAAATAATTGAAAATTTGTTGAAAATTATTTATAAGCTGGATAAGAAATATCTGTGATTATATACTTCCCAAATTTAAAAAATAGTAATTTGGATATTCCTAATTGTAGAAAATTTAGCTATACATACAAATTTGAAAATTGGGAAATTTATTTAAGGAAAACTAATCGTCTTATCAAAAAGCTAAGAACATAGTTGGATTCTCAGTGATATCTCTGGTTGTTTGTTAAATTATGCAAAGAAATAATTTTGCAAACAATCAAATTGTTATAAACTATTTGGACCTTATTATAAATAAATGTATCAGCCCGAAATTATTTTCAAGCACACTAGTAGATTCTTCAATAAAATACCTCTATAAGTTTTTTTACTCACTGAAAAAAATTATTATTTAAACAAATACAATGTTGATAATAATGTTCCACTTTCCGAAAAAAGCATTTGCATATAGATTGGAATTTTTGGACCTTTATTTAAATGAAACTAATAGTACTATAAAAATCTAAGGATATCGTTGGATTCATCTCAACCATATCGCCAGAAGTTTTTTTAATCACCCAAAAAAAATTGTCAACAATTATAATGTTTATAATATTTTTCATTTTTCAAAACAATAATCGAACATAAGTGATAACCGATAAACGTTTTTTAAAGTTTATGGAATACAAATGAATTTTTTTTAAATAGTGTAAAAACTCTAATTTAAACATTGTCTTCATCTCCTCATTCTCACTACATACCAAAAAAGCATGTGCATATGCATTGTAATTTTTGGACCTTTATTTGAAAAAAGAATAATTCCATAAAAAAAACCTAAGGATATCGTTGGATTTGTCTCAGTTTTTTGATAGGACTTTTTTTATAGTTTATTTTGACTTTTTTATAGTTTATTTTGAATAAAGGTCCAAAAATTTAAATCTATATGCACATGCTTTTTTGGTGTGTAGTAAGAAAGGAGAGGATAATAATAATGTTTGAAATGAAGAGAGATATATAACTTGAAAGCGGATATAAATCCCCTTTTTATAGGACGAAGGTCCCCATCCGACTACAACCGAGCCAAGCGCTGCTTAACTTCGGTGATCGAACGAGAAACCTAAAACAACTCCATCTGTCCGAATGGACAGTTGGACACATTTAAGACAGGTTCTACATGAAATTGAAGAAAGACAAAATTCAAAGTGACATCTTAAATTTAGAATAATCTGAAAAGATAAATAATTTCGAAAACTAAAATTTTCTTAAAAAGCTTGAAAGAAATATCTTTGATTATATACTCCCGAAATTCAAACAGATTGTAATTTGGATATTCCTAGTTATAAAAAGTATGAGTCATAAGCTTTAAAATATTTGGGGTCATTCCAGGTCATTATAATTGTATAATCATGAGAAAAATATATAACAGGTTTCTATTATGCTTTGTTTCGGTTTACAAGAAAAACAATTATTTCCTGAAGAATCTGAGATTTTCGTTAGTTCTAAAATCCATTTGCGAAATTGCTTATTTTTTGCAGCAAAGCGAAAACTCGCTTCAACGTCTTCAGATGATCAGTCAGGTTCTAGTCTTCATCCTTTATTTTCCGCGATCCTCTATAACGTCTTTTCTGCCTGCTTTACTTCGTTGTCTTTCAATTTCCCCATTTTTCTTTTGCGAACACGAGATCCTTTCCATCTCGTTAGTAACCTGACGCTTTTTTCAATCCATTACTTTGCATAAAACCGCCTCTCTTATTTCAAAATTTCATTTACAATTTATAATACAAAAGTCATTAGATAACCCATGTGTCTCGTTAGGGGCTGTCCATAAACTACGTTACTAATTTGTTATTATTATAGACCCCCCCCCCCCCCGCCCGGGCGCTGGGGGACGGACGGAGTTTTGGGCTACCCCCCCCCCCCTCCCATCGAAAGTAACGTAATCCAAACATGGATTTCTTGTTCATTCTGGGGTTTTCTATGATTCTAGTGAATTTAGTTGCCAATATGCCAACGTGACAGTGTGGTGAATTATTAGCTAAAAGATGAATTTTCTATCATAAAGGACGAATTTTTAACAAAACAGTTGAGTTTCCGACCAAAAAAGATGACTTGATCAAAATAGTTGAATTTTCAACAATTTAGTTACATTTTTAAGAAAATAGTTTCATTTTTAACCATATAGTTGAATTTTGAAGTAAAAAGATGAATTTTCTAGAAGACGGTTGGATTTTTAACCCAAAAAGTGGAATTTTTAACCCAAAAGGACAATTTTTCAAACAAAATTGTTAAATTATCAATAAGATAGCTGAATTTTTAGCCCACAAATATGCATTTTCAACCAAGAAGATTAATTTTCTACCAAAAGTTGAATTTTCAATAAAATAGATGATTTTCCAACAAAGATTAATTTTCTACCTAAAAAGATGAGTTTTCAATAAAATAGTTAAGTTTTTATTCTCAAATTTCAAATGTTTTAGCAAGCAGTTGACTTTTGAATCCGAAAAAGAATTGTCAACAAGAACAATAATTTTCAACCAAATAGTTGAATTTTCAACCAAATAGTTAAATTTTCAACTAAAAAGGAAGAATTTTTCAGAAGACGGTAGAACGTTCCACCCGGAAAATTGAGTTTGTATGCCAACAGGACGAATTTTGAACAAAATTGTTGAATTATTAATGAAATAGCTACATTTTCAACTTACAAAAATAAATTTTTAACCAAGAGGATTTATTTGATACCAAAAGTCGAATTTGCAATAAAATAGACGATTTTTCAAGAAAGAAAATTTATTTTCTACCGGGAATGACGAGTTTTCAACAAAACAGTTAAGTTTTCAGTCTAAAATGTTGAATAATTTAAAAAGCAGTTGATTTTCAATCCCGAGAAGATGAATTGTCAACAAGAAAGTTAATTTTCAAACAACTAGTCTCGCAACTAGTTGAATTTTCAACCAAATAGGTAAATTTTTAACTAAAAAGATGTGTTTTCCACCAAAAATGGAATCCTTAAATTATCAATTTAAAAAATTAATTTTTAACCAAAAAAATGGATTTTCAACCACTTGCATTTTACCAAAAAACACGAATTTTTAACGAAATAATTGGAACGTCAACTAAACAGATGAAATTTCAACAAAGAAGATTAATTTTCTACCTAAAAATACTTTGAAGAAAATACACGAATTGCACGAGTACATGAATACTGAATAGTTACATTTCCAGATAAGCAAATTAATTCCTAACCATAAAAACGAAGTTTAATAAAAAAGTTGAATTTTCAACTAAAGGGATGAATTTGAAACAAAGGAGTTGGATTTTCAGTCTAACGCTTAAAAAAAAAGTTGACTTTTAAACCAAATAAAATGAATTTTTAACAACAAATTTAATTTTCAGCAAAAGAAATAAATTTTCGACAGTTGAATTCAGCCAAAAGAAACGATTTTTTAAGAAAGCAGTTGAATCCTCGATCAAAAAGATGTATTTTTAACAAAAAAGACTAATTTTCTACCCAAAAAGACAAATTATCAACAAAGTACATGAAATTGCTACATAACAGTTCTACTTTCAACCTTTTAAGTTAAATTTTCCACCAAAAAGAAGGATTTTCCACCAAGAGCATTAATGTTCTACCAAGAAATACAAATTTTCAACAAAATACATTAATTTTCTACAAATAGTTACATTTTCAAATAAATAGTTCAATTTTAAACCAAATAGTTAAATTTCAAACCAAAAATATGAATTCCGAACAAAAAAGTTAATTTTCAACAAAAAAAGTTAATTTTCAAGAAAATAGATTAATTTTCTACCAAACTGTTCATTTTTCAATGCCAGAAAGACGAATTTCTTACAAAGTATAATAGTTGAATTTTCTACCTGCCAATATGAAATTTCAATGAAAAAGTTAATTTACAAGAAAATAGCTGAATCTTTCAACAACAACAAAATTAATTTGTTATAAAGTAGTTCAGCTTGTAATAGTTGATATTTCATCAAAAAATATTTCAATTTGAAATCAAAAGAAGCTGATTTGAACCAAAACAGATAAATTTCAAACAAATCCTCAACCAAAAAAGAATAATCTTCAACCAAGAAGATTAATTTTCTACCAAAAGAGATGAATTTTTAACAAATCCTCAACCAAAACAGATTAATTTCCAACTGAAAAGATTAATTTTCTACCAAAGAAGACGAATTTTCAAACAAATAGTTGAATTTTCAACTAGAAAAGATCAATTTTCAATTAAAAATGTCAATTTTAAATCAAAAAAGGAATAGTTACTTTTTCAGTTGAAAAAATTAATTATAAACAACAAAAAGGAACTTTTGACGAAAAATTTCAATTTTCAACAATAACCATTAATCTTTAACAAAAGAGTTTAACCTTGAACCAAATAATTGAATTTTGATCCAAAAAGATGTTTTTTTTACCAAGAAGATTAATTTTCTTCCAAAAAAGACGAATTTTCAAACAAATAGTGGAATTTTCAACTATAAAAGATCAATTTTCAGTGAAAAATGTCAAGTTTCAATCAAAATAGGAATAGTTACTTTTTCAGTTGAAAAAATTAACTGTAAACAACAAAAAGGAATTTTTTACAAAAAATGTCAGCAATAACCATTAATCTTTAACAAAAGAGTTCAACCTTGAACCAAATAGTTGAATTTTGAGCCAAAAAGATGATTTTTTGACCAAGAAAATAAATTTTCTTCCAAAAAAGACGACTTTTAAATAAAATACATGATTTTTCAACCAAATAGTTAAATTTTCAACTCCAGAAGATAAATTTTCAACGAACTAGTTGAATTTTTAACTAAAAAAGTACATTTTTAACCAAAAATGGAACAGTTACATTTTCAGTTAAAACAATTAATTTTCAATCCGAAATTAAACGAATTTTGAACAAAATAGTCAAATTTTCAATAAATTGTAGAATTTTTGACTAAACGAGATGAATTCCGAACCATAAATATAATGGTAGACACTTTTAAACACAATTAAAACACAATTGAAAGTAATTAACTTTCAACTAAAAAAAGTTGGATTTTCTTATTGGGTTCTATTAATTCAGTTCGAAGTCAAACAAAAAAAAACGAGAAAAAAGGGAAAAAGGGGAAAAGGCTTAAAAACAAGGAAAAAATAGGAATGCTCTAAAAAAAGGGAAAAAGAGGGAAATGGGGGAAAGAGTGTAAAGTTGAAAATAATATTTATACTTATAAAGTTATTACTGAACTATGCCGTTGCAGGCCCATATTTCGCAAAATTCCTGAACTGTTCAAATTTATAAAAAAAAAATTGGTCACATAGTTCATGGACGGCCCCTTACATTAAATTATTTAAAACCCATTCAAATTCAATTATTTTTCTCCTTTTGCACAAGTGATGTATTCTTCATGAGACATTTGTAAAAGGTTGTCAGGGGACAATGCCGAAAATAAAATTTGAAAAGCTACTTCAGCGAAATGCGTATGACTACCCCTGATCAGATTCTGGAAATTGTACGTGAAACAAATTGCGAAACGATTTATGCATTTGCACAACTGCATGAGTATTTTCAGAAAATATGTTTCTGATGGCTGCAGAAGATATAACAAAAATTTCAAATATGCCACTTGTACAATAATTTACAAGCTTTTATTATTTTTATTAGTTTAGAAAATCTCTTTTGTGTTTCAGAGTTCATTTTTATGATTACGTTTCTATGCAAAATATTGTTTGAAATAGAAGAGAACTTTTTGTGAGATATAAAATATATTGCGATAGATGATATGTGATTGGACCAGTAGTTCCAGATTCGTTTTATCTTTAATTTAGATTTTTTTGTTTGGTAGATCTGGATTATTAGCAACATAAAACCCCAATACAGTTCAATTAAAATATCCTCTATACTTCTATGTGAATGATATTGTATGCAGAAAATGATACCATTTAATTCAGTTCCAATAAAACAAAAATTAAATTACTACATACTCAAGTTTTAGTGCAAGTGGAAGGGCCTAATTAAAGCTAGTCATTCGTATTTAAATTATATATTCAATTTAAACAAAAGTGCACGCAAGTTTTTTTATCATGAATTTTTATTTTACGCTAATAATATAAATTTTCGTTAGCAAATATATTATTTCCTTAAAGCTACGGTCTTTTATTTTAAGTAATCAGGATTTCTTTAGAGGCTCTAATTACAGTGAAAAATCAAGACGAAGTGACAATTTCGTTTTTCCTGTCTTTCTTAGGAAGGAAAGCGATTTTGCACGACATTGAGAAAAAGAGCAGTCGCTGCTAAGATGCTCAGTTATCGCGGCACGTTCGTTAAAACGATATTACAGGGATTTCTTGCTCGGCAAAAGCTCATGAATTTAGGAGCTCTTGCATTTTCCACCTCCGAGGATATAGGAATTTTCTACGAAAAGAAAATAGGGTCGTCATATTTGTTTTGATACTCGACTTGATACCACGACTCTGTTCCTATTTTAGTTGAGATTAGTTTAAAAAATAATAATATTATAGGAATACATTTACAGTTAGAGGCGGTTTTTAAACCTTGTGTGCACACTGGGGTGGTTCAAAAATGCATTTGAATTTTTTTCTCTCGAATTTGCATGCATATCACCCCCAAACAGCTATTCACAGTAGTAAAAAATTCGAATAATTTATCCTTACGCCCTACCAGATTATCATAACAACTTTTTGAATTTTCTAGAAAAATCGAAAATTCAAATTTTGATGGCACAAAAAACAATGAAAAACCAAAAATTCTATTTTGCGGTCAAACTATACAAGATATAAAAAGATGAGTGAACAAAAATTGTGCACCCAACAAATATCTACAAATTTGTTATCAATAATTTTTTAATAGGATGCGTAGTTTTTGTTTCAATCGTAAAAAATAAAATTAACAATAAAAAAATTAAATTTCTGGAAAAACAACGCAAGTTACGAAAAAAATTAATTAACAAAAGTTATTCACTCAGCAAAGATCTACAAATTTGTCCTTAATTATTACATTTTCATCTGAGAAGGTATTGGTTTTATGTAAAATTTGACTTAGTCGGTTTTTATCAAATCTCCACGTTTTGAGACCTCCTAAATCAGAAAAAACGATTTTTGCGAAGGTGTCTGTCTGTCTGTCGGTAGTCTGTTGTCTGTAGGCACGATAACTTTCGAACAAAATATCAGATTGGATTGTGCTTTGGTACACTTCTTTAAGACCTAAAAAGAAAGAACAAGTTCGTTAATCAGCTATTTTTGATCAAAATTCAAAAAAGTGAGAGCATTTTGAAAATTTTTGAGACCTTTTTTTTTAAGATTTGAAAATTCTATGAACGGCTCTTCATAGTACTCGGAAACTCAAACAATTTATCTCTTTCACATTTTTCGATGAAAATAAAATTAACAGTGTTATAGCATTTTCAAAATCCAGAAAAACAAACGAAAATGAACAATTTAAGCGGAACAACACTCGATATGAAAAAAAGAATCACGAGAAGAAAAAGGTTGCTTTTTGGAAGTCCTACAAGATTATCATAATACCTTTTTGAATTTTCTCGAAAAAACAAAAATTCAAAATTTGATCGCACAAAAAATAATTAAAAATTGAAAATTCCATTCTGCGGTCAAACTATGCAAGATACAAAAAGAGATAAGAAAACAAAAATTGTGTACCCAAAAAAGATCTACAAGTTCGTCAAATCACTTTTTAATACGATGCTTAGTTTTTCTTTTATTCGCAAAAAATGGCATTAATAATTACAAAATTTAATTTTTGGACAAACGACACAAGCTATGAAGAAAAAAATTGATAGGCGAAAGTTGTTCACTTAAAGACGATCTACGATTTCGTTATTTATAATTTTTAGAAAGGGCGAGTAGATTTTCTTTAATTGTAAAAAACATGAATATGAGCGAGAATTTTGAGATTAAAATTTCACGGGTTTTCATAATCGGCTTTAGATAGCGATTCAAAATGGAATTTTCAATTTGTTACAAAAATAAAAACTTATTCCCGAGATATGGGTATATGCTGAATGATAATAACAAAAAAGTTTTCTAAAAAAAATCATTTTTTTCCGATAAAATCAAAGTTGAAGATCGTGGTATCACAGTATGATAGACATGTTTTTGCTAAAAATCCTAAAAAATAAGAAAATATAAAGGGTTTCTTTTGTGATTAAATTATAATAATTTGAAGAAATATCGATAAACTAAAATCTTATTACATTCTCATCCTAATGAGAAGGTATTGGTTTTATGTAAAATTTCACTTAGTCGGTTTTCATCCAATCTCCACGTTTTGTGACCCCCTGAGCTAGAAAAAACGATTTTTACCAAGGAGTATGTCTGTCTGTAGTCTGCAGTCTGTCTGTAGTCTGTCTGTAGGCACAATAACTTTCAAAAAAATGATCAGATTGGATTGAGCTTTGGCACATTTTTTTAAGCCCTGAAAGAAAAGAGCAAGTCCGTAAGCCAGCTATTTTTCATTAAAATTCAAAAAGTTGAAACATTTTCAAAATTTTTGAAATCATTTTGTTTTCGAAACTTCAAAATTCTATGTACGGCAATTCGAGAATTCACAATCACCAAATTACGCTTGTCGATGTTTGACCTTTAATTGTAAAAGGTCTGTGCACAAATGTGGAGGAAGTACAAAGACCGAGCGCGAAGCGCGAAATGCATCAGACGCACGCCCTAGGCGCGTTCAAATTTGCGAGCCGCGTGCGCAGCTCTGTTTTAATTTCAGAGTTTCTAAGATATAGATATAAAATTACGCCTAAACTTATTTTTAGGGTTTCATGTAACCCCGGACAGAAATCTTCATAGTTTCGGTCGCGTGTTTTTTCCCAAGGAGGGGAAGTGAGGGGAAATGATCGGAAGATTATAAGGGTTAGTTAGGGGAAGTGAGGGAAAATAAGGGGAGGACGAGTAGAAGAAATAAGAAAGAAGGTGAGATGAGGGTGAGATGAGGGCGAGGGAGTGAGGGGTGTGAAAGTGAGCGGTGGAAAATCATTAGAAGTTAGGGCAAATTAGGTGAGAGGAAGTTTGGGAGTAGAAACGAAGGGGTAAAATATGTCAGGAGAAATGAATTGAGGGAGAGTAGAGGTTGCGAGGGGAGATAGTGGAAGGGGAAGTAGGAAAAGTAAGAAAAAATGGGGGGGAGTAGAAGAAATGAGGGGAGGAGAGTTATGGGAAATGAGGGGCGGGAGGAGTGAGAGTTGGAAAATTATGGGATGTTAGGGGAAATGAGGTAAGAGGAAGTTTTGGAAGTGATGGTAAATGAGGGAAGGGTAAGTTGAGGTAGTGAGTGGAAATGAGGGGTGGGGGATTAGGAGAAGTGAGGGGAGGAAAAGTATGGGTGGCTTATCAAAGTCTACGAAACGCTTTTTTGTAGACGCGCGGTGCATATTTTGACTAATTTTCTAATGGTTGGTCATTTAGCAGCAAAATTAATTTGAAATCGGTTGAGAATTGCGTCGACAATCCACAAAAGGTTCCAAGTATATGATTATTCCCGATAAGGAATTTTGGTATCTTTTTTTTTTTTACTTGGCGACGATTCACTACCGCGAATTTTGATTTCTTCCTTTCCCACAATATGCAAACGTGGACACATCTAGGTTCAGAATCTCCTGTAAAATCATGAATGCATTGTTTGAGCGACTCTTCCTCTGGTCTATTTATCGTAGTTGAATTCAATGTTTTAGCCTTTAGCGTGTTATTTACCGTCGAAGCAGGATTTATATACCTTCTGCTGGCGTCACCAGTGATACCCTCGCTCTCTTGTCATCCGAGAGAGATGGTCCAGCACCAACTCCAGCCCCAGCACATAAAACTCGCCGGCAGCTCGTACGCCCTTGTCAACTCAATATTTCCAACGTTCAACAATCGCACGCATTGCAGCCCATGACTGGGAAACGTCAGTTCGGCTTGTCACCTCGCTACTAGAATAGGAATGGAAACTACTCGATAAAAATAAATTCACACCTGACACTGTATATTAAAATCAATTCACACTTCACACCTCGAGTGCAGTGAAAAAATTTTCTTTTGTACTTATTCAGATCTCGCGATAACGTTTGGATTAAATCCGAGAAATATACTGGTTCTGCGAGTGATTTAAAGGGATGCATATTAACGTTCAATATCATTCATAAAACTTTAATTTATAGACCTGCAATTTTCGCATGTTTCGAATGAAAGAGAGTTTCGATGATCTACAGCTATTAGGATTTCTGATAAGGGTGCGTTCCCTGCTAAAAAATTGTACAATTTTTATCATCTAGGATGCCTTATAAGCAGCAGAAGCAATAAAGGGACCTTCAACCTATTCCAGACCACCTACAATTGACCTTTGACCTCTGCCCTCCAATCTTTCACATGTGACCCCTGGTATATGGCCTCTGACCTAGACCTATCATCTTTTACTCATCACTTCTCATCTTTGACATAAGATCTATTTTCTATGATCTTTGTCATTTGAACTTTTCCACTTTGACCTCCCGTGTTTGACCTCTGTCCTCAAAGCTCAAGCCCCTAACCTGTGAAATATGATCTCTGACCTAGATCTTTCATCGTTGATCTATGACTCCTGATCTTCGGCATAAGATCTCTGACCTATTTTTGACAGTTCATCTTTTCCACTTGGACCTCTCACTTTTGGCCTGTCTTCAAAGCTTTGACCTCTGACCTCCGCACCCCTTCAAGTCAATATTTTTCTTCAAATCCATTTCATTAACGCTCAAAATAAAATACAGAACACACAAAAATAATATTTAAACAGACTTCAAAGCCCAAAATGCCAGCTCTCAAAACAGGGGAAAGCGGGTGATTTTTTCACGAAGATAGGGAAATAATAAGGAAATAAATTCTTTCAAATAAAATTAATGCGTCAGTATCATACTGAATTCAATATGAAACGCTTAAGCTTTCAAGTAAAAATATATTGCATTTCGACAAAATATGCAGTTAGATTTTCGGCAAACAAACAAAGTAATGTTACATAGACCAAACAGTTACATTTACTTCATAGTTGAACTTTCAAGAAAGAAAAAAACGAATTTTTAACCAAATATTTGAATTTTCAATCTTTAAAACCACATTTTCAACCAAATAGTCGACTCTTCAAGCCAAATTTTAAATCCAAAAAGACGAAACATCACAAAGCAGTTGAATTTTCAACCTCTGAAGACGAATTTTCAACCAAATGGTCAAATTCTCAAACAGAAAAGAATTAAATTCAACCCCAAACTGTTGCATTTTTAACCAAATAGTCGAATCTTCAAGCCAAAAAGACCAATTTTTTGACAGAAAATAAAATTTTCAACCAAGAAAGATGTGTTTTTAAGTAAGATCGTTCCTACAAAACAGATCAATTTTCAATCAAAAAACTATAATTTTCAACGAAGCAGTTGAATTTTCGAACAAAAAATATGAATTTTGAACAAAGATCTTGAATTTCCAACAAAATAATTAAATGTTCAAGAAAAAATTCCCAGTCTCAACCACACAATGGAATTCTCAACCTTTGAAGAGAAATTTCCCAGCCCCACAAAAAAAGAAAGTAGGTTGTCCGACGGACAAGAGTAGTCACATATTATGGATTTTGAGTCGCTGAATCCGAATCCAAGGGCAGAATTTCGCCATCACCCTCAGGTTGTTTTATAACCTAGAAAAAAACGTCGTTTTTTGGCTATATTTGCATTGAAAAATATGTTTTAAAAAACGTGTTTTTGTCTAATCTGGACAACAAATTCGAATTCAGCTGCGAAAAATACATAGAAATGGTCTTTTTTGGTCATCTGGGCGAATACTTTGCGTCGGGGGAGGGGCTGCACAGAGAACAATACCGCAAAACCTTGCCGAAAAAATTTGATGTTCCGCCAAACCAGAGTAGTCACATCCCATGGATTTTGGGTCGCTGAATCCGAATCTAAGGTGTGAATACCGCCGTCACCCTCAGGATTTTTCTAACCTAAAAAAACATCGTTTTTTTTTACTACACAGCCCCATAAAAAAGTAGGTTGTCCGACAACAAGAGTATTCAGATCCTGTGGATTTTGGGTCTCTGAATCCGAATTTACGGTCAGAATTCCGCCATCACCCTCAGGTTGCTTTCTAACCTCAAAAAACATCGTTTTTTTTGGCTATTTTCGCATTGAAAAATATGTAAAAAAACGCGTGTTTTTTTTATTTCGGCCAGAAATTCGGATTCAGCGGCGAAAAATACATAGAAATGGTATTTCTTGGTCCGCCGGGCCCAATACTTTGCGGTGGGGGATAGGCTGCACAATACCGTAAGAACAATACCGTAACACCTTGCCGAAAAAATTTGATGTTTCGCCAAACCAGAGTAATCACATCCGATGGATTTTCGGTCGCTGAATCTGAATCCTAGGTCAGAATTCCGCCATCACCCTCAGGTTTTTTTCTGACCTCAAAAAATACCTTTTTTTCGCTATTTATGCATTGAAACATATATGTAAAAAAAAGTTTTTTTTTTAATTTCGACAATAAATTCGGATTTAGCGGCAGAAAATATATAGAAATGGTCTTTTTTGGTCCGCCGGGCCCAATACTTTGCGGTGGGGGAGGGGCTGCACAGAGAACAATACAGTAAAACCTCGCCGAAAAAAATTTGAGGTTTCGCCAAACCAGAGTAGTCACATCCTATGGATTTGGATTCAACGACACGAAATCCATAGGATGTGACTACTCTGGTTTGGCAAAACATCAAATTTTTTTCGGCAAGGTTTTTCGGTATTTTTCTCTGTGCAGCCCCTCCACCACAGCAAATTATTGGGTCCAGCGGACGAAAAAAGACAATTTATATGTATTTTTCGCCGCTGAATCCGAATTTGTGGTCGAGATTAAAAAAAAAACACGGGTCTTTTTCAACATATTTTTCAATCTAAATTTAGCTAAAAAGCGATGTTTTTTGAGGTAAGAAAAAACCTGAGGGTGATGACTCTATTCCGTCAGACAACCTACTTTTTTTGTGGGGCTGTGTTTTCGACCAAATGGTCGAATTTTCAAACAAAAAACAATTAACTTCAACTGAAAACTGTTGCAGTTTCAACCATATAGTTGAATCTTCAAGCCAAAAAGACGAATTTTCCAGAAGAAAGTTGTATTTTCAACCAAGAAAGATAAGTTTTCAATTAAGAACTTTTCTACGGAAAAGATACATTTTGCAATGAAAAAAACTACAATTTTCGACGAAGCAGTTGAATTTTTGACCTAAACACATGAATTTTTAACCAAGTAGTAGAATTTTCAAAATAAGTTAACCTGTGTCGGAAAAGGGACGAATTTTCAACAAAATATTAAAATTTTTAAACAAATAGTAGAATTTTCAACATGAAAAGTTTAAGTTTTAAATAAAAAGGTGAATCTTTAATGAAAAAGATAAATGAATTTTTAACAAAAAAGTTCAACGTTCAACCAAATAATTAAAAAGATATTTATCGTTTTCACAATTATTCAACCATATAGTTAAATTGAAAAAAAAAATTAATGTTCGAGGCTCGTGCCATGGCGCCGTTCTAGGGGGGCTTAAAAAAGCACGTAAACTAACATAAATTAGTTTTTTACACAAATAGGGGGGGGGGGCGATTTTCTCTTTGCCATGGGCGCCGTTATCCCTCGTTATCCCTAGGTACGCCACTAGTTTAAATGTAAAGGAAAAATGACAAATTTTCAAGAAAATAGTTAAATTTTTAAACAAGTCGTTTAATTTTCAAATAAAAGTTGAATTCTTAATAAAAAATGTAATGGATAATATTTCAACCAAAAAGATTTTAATTTTAAATCAAAAACAGTTCATTTTAGTCAAAGAAGACGAATTTTCCACAAAATACTTACATTTTTAACCAAACAGATGACTTTTGGAATGAAATCATAAATATGCAACCAAAAAAATGAATTAGTAATAAACGATTTCAACTTATAACCAAGTCGTTGGATTTTCCACCAAAGAGGATGAATTTTCAACGAAAACTGTAATAGTAGACGTTACAACTAAAGAAGATTTTAAATGGAAAAGAGTTTAATTTTTCCAGAAAAGACGAGTGTTGAAATAAATAGTTAAATCCTCAACGAAAACAGATTGATTTTCAATCAAAATTTTCATTTTTAAGACAAATGATTGAATTTTCAACTAAAATCCATCAATTTTCGACAAATTATAGAATGGTAAACCAAATAACAACGAATTTTTAACAAAGAAACTCATTATTTAACCAATAAAATACATTTTTAACAAATATCTTTAATTTTTAGGCAAGTAGTTGAAGTTTCGATAAAAAAAAAATTCAGAATGGCAAATTTAATAATTGGATTTTATACTAAAAACGATCAATATTGATCCAAGAATGGATTAATTAAATTTTCGGTTAAAAAAATAATTGTCAACTAAAACTCAATTCATTTGTAACAGAATAATTAATTCTGCAACCAAGTACTAGAATTTTTAATCAAAAGAGAAGAATTCTGAACCAAAAAGATAATAGTAGATTTTTCAGTTAAAAAGAATGAAGTTTTAATGAAAAGTAGTTGGATATTCTTATTGGGTTCTATTCATTCAGTTCGCATTTAGTCGAAAAAAAGACAAGAAAAAGCGGGGAAAATGGAAGTTTCTTGAGAGCAGGGAAAAAAATAAGAATTTGTTAAAAAAGGCGAAAAGAGGGGAATAGGGGAAAGAGTGTGAAAACTGTATTTAGATGATTTGCTTGTAAAAATATTTAACTATAAAAAATAATTAAATATATCTATTTCATTACAAAAATCGTACTATGAACACAAATCTTAAAAATGTAAGTGGCAAAAGCAAAATTGTGTCGAAAACAGTTTTGACATTCAAAATAGTGGAAGATTCGCTCGTCAGAATATAACACTTGGAATATTATTTGAAATACCTACAGCATAAAAATTTGAAATTCTGCTAGATAAAACATTATTCATAATGTAATTATAAAAATTTAACTTCATCGGATCAGCGACGAACAAAAAATAATTAAAAATGCTTGGATAACAAGAATCCCAATTACCCCAAATACCCCAAATCTCAATAAGCATCCAGGTCATTACTTGACGTGCTTAATCCTATGGAGTCCATTCATCCCATACCGTCTTTAGCCGCATTTTTATTAGAAGCGCTCACATTCGTCTGAATATTTGGTCAGAGGAGTGGAAAACTGCAGGAAACCAAAACTCCTTAGCATAGCCAGTTACCGACAGACGAGTTTGAATGCAGATATTCGATAGCATCAAGTGTCTACATTCATCCTCGACGTCAAACCTCCCGCTCGAAAGTAGTTGAACACAGTGAAAAAACGACTATTTGAGAATCCCAAACGGTCACCCATCCAAACGCTAACCGCGTGCGTAACAGTCGGTAAAGTATATATTCTTATTTATTCAAAAGACAGTCTACATCTTGCCGAATGTATAAAGAAATAAGAAGTTTTATCCCAGGTATCACAATTTTTCATTAAAAAAAAACTTTTCTTTCTTACTACATACATTCAAAGGTTATTTTTCCGATGCAAATGATATTCCCAGGTACTAAACCATCAAATTTTTTAATCTTCAGATATTTCTGTTTTTATAAAAAAAACATGCGGCTACCGCTACCCCTGCATGTGGGGCAGCGTCGTTTAAATTCAATTTGTTTGAAAATGATTAAATTATGAAATTGTTGTTTTATTAAAATGATTAATACGTATGGAAACGTGATATAAAATAACGTGGGACAGGAAATGAGAAATAAACACATTTATGGAACGTCTTATTAACTTTATACAGACCATTGAATGTCAGATAACCGAACGACGCTGCCCTGGTCCACCCTATTTATCTACTTTTTTGGGTTTCGTAGCCCCGGGCAGAAAGCTTCATAGTTTCGTTCGAGTGTCCGTCCATCCGTCGTATTTTTTTTCAAAAAGGGAATCTCCAAACTCACATATCCTAACTCACAAGGGGAGGGGAAGTAGTGAAAGTGAGGGTCAATGAAGGGACAATAGACGGGGGTGAGTAGGGGAATGAGAAGGGAGGGGAAGTGAGGAGAATTTAGGAGAGCGGAACTAAGGAAAGTGAGGAGAAATGTGGGGGAAAGTGAGGAGAGGAAAAGTATATGAGGAATAATTAGAAAAAGGGAGGGGAAGGGGAAGTTGAAGTGTAAGTTCGGGACGTAGAATGAAGAGGGGAAGTAGAGGGATGTAATTAAAGTAGAAGAGCGAAAGTATGGAAGGGGGAGGTTCGAACGACTTATTTATTATTTATGATGGAAGAATACAGGAAGACGAAGTTAGATAACTTCTTCATGTGTCACTCAAGTTGGCTCTGTTCGCTTGCGCACAGTCGGAATTAATAATATTATATAACGTTCCTGAAGCAACCAGTACATATCTAGACTTCTAGAGGTTCACATACACCCCTATAGGAAGCCTGGAGCTAACCACGAGAACCGGAATTGCCCGACATGGTGTAGATATTTCCTTGTAGTTTCCATCCCTCTCTCTCTCTCTCTCTCTCTCTCTCTCTCTCTCTCTCTCTCTCTCTTTGCTCTCTCTCTCACTCACTTCTGCCCTTACTGAAGGAGCAATACTCGCCGCCAGGATATCATTGCTTTGCCGTGGCTCCGTGCTGAAATTAGTTTTCAGGATTATTTCACGCCGGGAGTCCATTGCGATTGCCTCTTACGTTTGTATCCTCGTGCGAAGAACCTCTTCCTCCTCACATTACCTACCTTCTATTTCCCCCTTCCATGCTCTTTCCTTTCCGCAATTGCATCATATACCTACTTGCGATTCATTGATGTCTTCTATCTGCAGAATCTCATAATTACCCAATCACTCACTCCGTGTACTATCCAAGTTTCTGTACCATATTTCCTTCGACTTTTCAAAAGATCATTTAAATATTTCCCATTTCTGATTGGTTCCCGAGGATAGAAATTTCTGCTACTGTAGCAAAAACAGCTGCGTTGTAAATAGGCTCATTCTAAAATTGGGTAGATTTATCTTTTTTGTCGCATTCACTTTTATCAAAACCCTACTAAAAAAAATTCAGGGACCGTCAAAAAAATTGAGGACTTCTGACAATTTCTGACCACTTTTGTTACGTTTCTCGACAGAAATCGTTATAAAAAGTCAGAATTGATGAGATTTCAGAAATCGTCAGACCTTTGTTCGAAGGATATTTCTTTTATTAGGGGTCCAAGAGTAGAATGCCATAAAACCTTATCCCTTTTATATTTCCTAAGTTATTTATATTATTTATTCATTTTTATTTATTTATGCATATTATTTTGTTACTTATATTTAATTATTTGATATTTATATACTAAATGACTCTGAAGGTGAATCTGAAAACTTTTGTCCGTTTGGACTTATCTCTTTCTCTTTAGAAGATACATTATATTTCTCCTAATTAAAAATTTTTTGGGAAAATTTGCAGGTATGTGAAATAGTGGAAACCCGTCGATTCTGAATTTCTAACTTTTGTATCTGTATATGCAACATTAAAAAAATGTATTTCTAATTTTTAATCCTTTTCGGTTGGCCTACCTGCTGTCCTAGCCGATGAGCTACCTGATAGGATGTGAATAAACATATCTTCAGAAATAGTCAGACTCGTCAGGTATGGTCAAGATGTTCAAAAATCGTCAGAATTTTTGACTATTTGTGACGATTTCTGACTTTGTTTTTAGTAGGCAAGCGAAATATAATATTCTGTAGCAGTCAAAAGTTTACGCCACCCCCTCCCTTCAAAATCGAAAATGACTTATTTCAACGTGATAAACAAATTATAATTCAATGAGAAATATCTGAATTCACTCGAAAAGAAGTGCATTTCATGAAAATATGAAAATTCTCTAACTTTTTTATCTAAAAATTATAACAACTTTTTTAATTTGAAAAAATGGCCATTTTTACACCTTTGGGACCATCGACGTGACACTTCCCTGATCAAAAAATAAAATTTGAATTCTTGTCCATACATTAAAGACCAATATTATCGACCTAAAAACTTTATTTGTTCCTTTTTTAACCAAATAGTTGAATTTTCAAGCAAAAAAGACGAATTTTTTGAAGAAATTTTAATTTTCACCAAAACAAGAATTTTCCACAAAATACACGAATTTTCAACTAAAAGATAAGTTTTTAACCAATTGAATTCAACGAAAAACGCAATTTTTCAACAACATTGTGTAATCCTCCACCAAATTGATGAATTTTTAACGCAGAAGATTTATTTTTTACCCAAGTAGACGAATTTTCAACAAATTCAAGCTAAATTGTCGAATTTTTTGGAAGAGAGTTTATGGTTAAACAGGAATAGAGGAATTTACAACAAGAAACCTAATTTTGTATATTCAATGATGTTGTGGTTTTGGCCACGTGATAGTAATTAAATAAATTGATCTTAAATTCTTGGCCGTAAAAACCTTTATTAAGATGTTACATGAAAGCGTTTCGTCCGTCGACGCCGGACCTCATCAGTAATGCAATCAGTAATGTAACATCTTAATAAAGGATTTTACGGCTAGGAGACAAAAAAGAATTTAAGATCAATTTATTCAATAACTATCAGCTGGCCAAAACCACAACATCATTGAATATCTAAATAGTATGTTCGAGACTATGGAATCAACAAGATTATTATCTGAAATGAGAGACGGATTTTTCCAGAGGATTAGGGAAGCAAGCTAAGTATTCACATAGAAGATTTGAAAAACCAAACTTAGATATCTTCTCGGATGTAGGAAAAATAGATTTCTTCCTGCACACATTATTAATTGTACACCAAATATTGAATTTAGATACAATATTACTTATAACAATTTCGTTGAGTGATGAGATCACAGATTTATGTAAGACAATTCGTAATTTAGAAAGACAGAAAATTTGTTTAGATTTAAATATAAATTCAAAAAGTGATATTAAAATCTTTCAGGAATATAAAAAATAACAAAAATTACACTTAGACAAATATGTTAAAGGTATTATTTCAGTTTCGATAAAGAAGTTTAATTGTCTAAAAGAAAAATATTATAATTTTGATTGTAAAAAACATAATCTAAAATGGATAAAAAATCTATCTAATATAGATATACTGGAAAAGGTTTTACATTTTCTGAGTCTTGGGCATAACTTTAGTACTATTCCAACCAGAATAAATAAAAACAAAATGGTTTCAGACACTTCAGCAGAATTAGAAGAAAGAATTGACAATATAGAAATAGAAAAAAGAAATAAACTAAGATATAAATTTTCGGATGTTCTGTCTTCTTATATAGATAGTGATTTTACGAATAATAAGTATAATGAATATTTGGATTTGGCAATTGAAAGTAAAGAATTTTTGAAAAAAAACTAAGATTTAATGATCAACCGTGCTGATAAGGGAAATGTTTCTGGCATCATAACTAAAAGTGAATATTACAAAAAATGCGAAGATCACATAATATTGATAAAATAACAGGAAAACATTTAAAAGACAATGTTGGATCTCCACTTTACAATTTATCTAAATCGCTAAGTGGGCCTATAAGAAATGTTTTGGGTAAATCAGAAACTTAATTAAAAATTGTTTTGATTTTATAAATAAAATGAAGGACATTGATAATATACCTCAAGATTATGAATTAGCGTCACTCGATCTTACATCACTCTTCACTAACATACCAACTAAATTGGTCGTAGCAAATGTGAAACTCAAATGGAACGAAATCAAGAAAGACACTAATTTGGAAAAGGAAGTTTTCATTAGACTTTTAAAGTTTTGTTTAAATAATGCACATTTTGTACTTAACGGTAAATATTACAGGCAAATACACGGGGTTCCAATGGGATCACTTATCTCAGCAGCTGCAGCGGACTTAGTTATGGAGAACATAGAAAATAATATTTTTAAAATACTGCCTTATGAACTCAAATTCTTTCACAAGTATGTAGACGACATTACATGTGTTCCGGTTGACCAAATTTTGGATTTAAAAAATAGATTTAACAATTACAATAAAATAATTCAATTTACTATAAAAAGATAAAATGAAAAGAAAATTAGTTTTTTGGATATCTCGAGAATTATAGAAAAAGCAGAACTTGTTGTGGAGTGATATAAAAAAACCACATGTTCAGGTAGATATCTTTATTTCGACTCATACTGTAATTTCAAATATAAGACTAGCGTCATAAACTCTTAGGTAGATAGAGCAATTAAACTGGCTGATCCTAGATTTTGGGAAAAAAATTTGCTAATAGTAAAAAACACACTAATAGAAAATGAATATCCAGCAAGACTTTTAGATAAATATATAAAAAGTAGATTCAATTAAATTGCAAAACATTTGAATTCAAACAAATCAATAGAGGAAAATAACGTAACATATATGATTATACCCTATATTGAACATTAAAAAAAGATATTAATTAGAACTTGCAGGGGTATTCACATTGGACAAACAGAGAGAACTACAGACACTCGTATGAAGGAGCATAAATACGACTGTAAAATTGATGACAGAGCATCATCTCGTGTAGCACATTCTCACGAAGAGAATCACCATATTAATTTTGATGATGTTAAGATTTTAGAAACAGAAACTAAGTATAAACGTAGAGTTTTTAAAGAGATGTATCACATAAAAAAGAATAGATTTTCAGTAAATACAAGAACATACATAAAATCTCTTAGTCACAAATACGACGGGCACTATGGTCTCTTTTCCTTTTTCAATATTTATAATGTACATATTTTCAGGCTTTAAAAAATAAAAAATGTTTATATTTATACATGACATATGTTTTAAAAATGTCTTCCCGGTAATTATTTGAAAATAAGGTTGCCAATGGGATGTGCATACTGTACCAATTTTGAAATCACCAAGATACTTATTAAAAATAGGTTGTTATACCATTGTTGCCTATAACCAAAGGTATTCTAAGGAAGATGCCATATATACAAAATATGTGCATAATTTTTCTTATGTACCAATGAGTACTTTTGTAATAATCTTATGCCGAATTTCTATTTAAAAAATTTTTTTACTTATGTCTTTTATTTTCAGATCACTTTTGATATCTTATTTTTGTATTCATTTCTGAATTATTGAAAATGCTTTTTGTAACGATTTCTTATATCTTGTGTTTTTTCTCATTTCTTTAAGAAAAATTTTTTTGTATCGCATGTGCATTTTATGATGTTTTGGGTTAGTTCGGGAGGTTCGTTGAAAACTATGTCACTTGTCTTGGTAAACGAAAAGCTATAAAAATAAAAAGGGTCTCTCTCTCTCCCTCTTTCTGTTAAAAGTGGGAGGAAACGATTTCTAAAATCTGTTCATGCCTTTGAGAGTTTTCGAGTTAAAAAATAAGTTTAGTTTGCCTCGGTACGTTGAATACTTCACCACGTAATTTTTGTTAGTGATATTTTCATTTAAAATAATTTATAAATAATAATTTTTGTATATCTTAGTCAATTTTTCACTAATGAATGCAAAATTAGATTAAGTAATCTTTTTTAAAAAAAGTGATATGTGTTGTGTGTATGTGTGTATGTGAGTGTACACGTATAGATATTATTTTTATTTACAGGTATTATGTTTCTGATTTTTTCAATTAACATAATAATATGTTTATCATACCTTGTAGTTTTCCTATAAATAATCCCTGATGAGGGAGTCTAAATTGACTCCGAAACATGTTGGTTACCTGGTAGTATAAAAAAGACGGATAAAGGAAAAAGTGAGAGGTTGGTTTTGGTTGACTTTTTCTCCTTTTCTCCCTCTTTTTTCATTGAGTTATTTTTGTCTCTAATGAGCCGAAAAATGAGGTAGTTTAGAGGTCTGTTTTTTAATTCTGAATCTTTTTCATGCTCATTTTGCATAAAATTATTCATGATAAAATAGAGTTCTGATCGATCTTAATTTAAAATTTTTTTAAATAGAGTCACTAAACAAATGATTCGTTTCCAATCTGCAGGGTTTGTTTATGCATATTTTCTGATTTCTTTTAATTGAGTCTAAATAATTTTTACCTCAATTTTTTGAAAGAAATCTTTTTATTTAAAAAATTTTGTAAGAAGAATGCTCTAAATATTAGCAATTTTAGAAATTTTATAAAAATTATTGGATTGTTTCTTTTTCCTATTTGTGAAAATGTAATAATCTAAATAGATTGGTTTTGAATCACCCACAAAGACTACTTGATAGAATCCACTAATTACACATGTTAATATTTAGATTTTTAATGTCTATTTTGGAATATGTTTTATCAAATACATTACATAAATACATTACACTTATATTTTTGGAATAACCATTTAAGAAAGGTATGGACATTTTGATCCTTATATTTAAACTTGGTTTTTTACATATGACGTTACACTAGTAAACAAACCTTGCGAGAGAGAGAACATATTCATTGTAGATACTTCGATTAATTAATATAACGGTATAAACATGGCCTCGGAGGTAGATGTATCGTGTTTGGCCCGCAAAAATCTTGTCATTTGATACACAGCTGGAATTATGTGTACTTTAAAATTAAGTAACAAAATGTAAAAGCGATTGTACGCTCACATAATAATTCAAGTTCTTTGAAAAATGGCTTAATTATGTGTAATGGATTCAATGTGATGAGCTTGCCTCATGTCAGCAATCGTAAACCTTGTAATTTTCTAAAGATCTGATGGTAAGATTAAATTTTAATGGTTACATTTTGAATAGATATATCTGAAAAAATGAATTGTAATTCACTAAGTTTTTATAAAAATGTTTTCAACCGATTTTAATCTCATTACTGATGAGGTCCGGCGTCGACGGACGAAACGTTTTCATGTATCATCTTAAAAAAGGATTTTATGGCCAGTAGACAAAAAAGAATTTAAGATCAATTTATTTAACCCTAATTTTAAATTAAAAAATCAATTTCCAACTGAAAAAAATGTTTTAAACCAATTAAATTCAACGAAAAACGCAAATTTTTAACAAAATAGTTGAATCCTCAATAAAATTGTTGAATTTTTAACCATGAAGAAATATTTTGTACACAAGCAGATGAATTTCAACAATATTTTAAAACATGTAGGCTAAGAAGTCGAATGTTTGAGAAGATAATTTATTTTTAAACCGGAATAGAAGCATTTACAACAAGAAACCTAATTTGAAACAAAAAGAGATTAACTTTAAACGATATAGTAGAATTTTCGACTGAAAACATTTTAAACCGAAAATTGAATGGTCAAATATTTAGATTAAAAAACTAATTTAGAAACAAAAACAAAAAAACCATTTTTCAGACAGTCAAATTCAACTAAAAATGAAGAATTTTCAACAAAATAGTTGAATTCTCAACCAAAATGATGAATTTTCAAACAAGAAGATTAATTTTGTACACAAATATACGAATTTTCAATAAATCTGCTGAATACTGGAATTTTCATATTATAAAGGATAAATTTTCAACCAAAAACGGAATGGTTAAATTTTCAGACAAAAAAAAAATTGTTAACAAAAAAAAACGAATTTCCAACGAAATTGCTAAATTTTGAAATATATAGTTTAAATTTCTATGAAGCTTTTTGAATTATCAACGAAACATTTTCAGTAAAGAAAATTGATTCACAATCAAAAAAAAAAAAAATAATAATTTTTAATTATTATATATATATATATATATATATATATATATATTATTAATTAATTTTCATCCAAAAATAAAATGGATACATTTTCAGTTTAAAAAATTAATTTTCAACGAAAAATGAGACTAATTTTGTATTGAATTTTTGAAAAAATAGTTAATTATCGTCAACAAATGAGATGAATCTTCAACAACAAAAAAAGATGACTTTTTAATAAAATTGTTGAATTTCAAACAGATGTTTATCAATTGTTGAAAATTTTTTAATCTGTGAAGTCTGCGAAATTTTTATTAGAAATACACATTTTCGGTGTAAAATGCTAACATAACCTGAATTTTTTCAATAAATTGGTAGTCTAGATGATAACTTTGGTTTAAAAATGCTAATTTCGAGTAAAAAATTTAACACAACCTAAAATTTTTAGAAATTTTGAGTCTTTTTCGAAACTTCATGATTTTATTATGAAATTATTTGGTACTAATTTTCAGTAAAAAGTACTAACATAAAACATGTAGAATATTTTTATTAATTTATAAGATAATTTGAAAGTTTTCATTTAAACGCGCAAGCGTATTATAAGCACAATTGCTTCTCAATTCGCGTAATTTTTTCTATAATTTTTCTTAGTAAAAGGGATTATTTGTATAATAAATTTTTGATCTTTTAAATTTTGAAATATAATAGAACATATTTTTATATGAGAATATTTTAATTAAGAAATAATTTTTCTTTTTGTGTGCTAAATTGCTTAATTAAGACAAGAATACATTAATTCTAGTCACGAATTATGAAATTACTAAATTACCAAAATTAGACTTCTCCTTAACAACATTCCTATGTCGAAAACTGAGTTTGAAATTCTTGACTCTTAACTTTAAGATTTTCAAGGAAAATGAAATTCCAGAAAATTCAAAGAACCGGAGGCATTTGGAGAATTCATAAATTCAGGTAAACGTAATTGAAACATTATCCTCGTCAAGAACATCAAGAATTTACACTCCCTATTCTCCTGAATTTAGAACGGCAACCACTCAGCTCTCGTGTTTCAAGATGTCTCTACATTCTACATTCTAGATTCTGGAACCATCTTTCTCTCTCTCTCAGCCCTTCTTATGCATTTAGGTCTTCCTTCCACGTCACAGTGAGTTTCCGAAGGCAAATTTGCAACCGAAGATTTAATGTTTCATCAAGTTTCCAAGTTACGAACTGCCATTTGAACGCCTTTTACTATTTCACTCCCAACACCAATTATGCTGACGTTAAACAATGTTATGTACCTAATGGCGAATTAATTTCGGTCGACCTCCTACTTAGAAACACTTTTTCTGTACTTAATACAATAATTAAGTACAGGAAAAATGTTGCAAAACTATTAAAATTACTTTTTGAATTGAGAAAAAAATACATATTTATAATTACGAGGGACAAGTGGTATGAGGCACTCACAAAGTAAAAGATTGTATGAGTGACTATTTCCAGAAATTATTTGGAGGTCACGACGTGGGGGATGACAAAAGTGACGTAGAAGAAGATTCGTTAGAAAATCACATTAAAAGCGACGATATAGCAACTTGTCCCTCTGAGATTAGAGCTATAAGGGGCGATAAGGGTAACTGCAATAACTATAGAGCTCGAGGGGTTGACAACTCGACCGATTGCGTGTACACCTACTTCTGACTTCAAGATACTTCAGGATATTTCAATGACTTCAGGAGATTTCACTGACTTCAGGAGATTTCAAGTGACTTCAAGTGACTTCATCTGAATTCACGTGACTTCAAGTGACTTCACGTGGCTTCATGTGAATTCTAATGACTTCAGATATTTCAGGAGATTTCAAGTGACTTCAGGAGAATTTAAGTGACTTCAAGTGAATTCAGGTGATTTCAAGTGACTTCACGTGAATTTACGTGACTTCATGTGAATTCAATTGGCTTCAGATATTTCGGGAGATTTTAAGTGATTTCAGGAGAATTCAAGTAATTTCAAAGGGACCGTCCATATACCACGTGGACAATTTTTTACTACATCTTCACCCCCGCCCCCACCCCTCATGAACAAGCGTGGACTTTTGACGAACCCTCTCCCCCTGGCTCCTCTGTCCACGTGGACTTATTTCATATATATATACCATTAAACCATTTCCCTTTCAGGGTAGGCGTGACACTACCCGATTCGGGTAGTGTTTCTAGGTTTTTCTTGTAGTTATAAATAACTACAAGTGTGGGCTCACCACACCCACGATGTGCCAACAGCACTCATGTCAGTATTCTTGAATGGTCACCCATCCAAGTACTAACCGCGTCCAACGCTGCTTAACTTCAGTGATCTGACGAGAACTGGGTTTTT
>CAKNYM010052271.1:431754-497470 GCA_932195095.1 Andricus curvator
ATACTATAAGTGAAAAGTAGAAGAAGAGTTGAAAATTTCAGAAAAAACCGCAACTTTCTAACATTATTCAAAGAGAATATCATTAAAAATAATAATGAATTTGCTAAACACTTATGTTTGTTAACTTGATTTAATAATTACCCTACTATAATTTAAAAGTTAAACAAAAGTGGAAAATTTTGGAATAAACTGCAACTTTATAGCATTATTCTGAAAGAATATTATTGTAAATAGTAAATTGTTTAAACAATTATTTTTGTTAAATTCAATTGATTATTGCCTCGCTCTAACTGAAAAGTTGAGAATCAGTTGAAAAATTCAGATAAAACCGCGACTTTTTAACTCCATTCTAAGATAAAATGGATATAAACATTAATGAATTGTTTAAACAATTCATCTAAACATTAATTTATCACAATAAAGTAATATTTTATGTATTAGAAACACTGTTTACCAAAAGGAACCTCAAAAAAATAATAGTCAGCGCCAGAAACTCACAATACCCAATTTTTCACTTATGGGGTTTATTTGGGACCCTATAAAACAGACTTATGTGGGTGAATTTCAAAAAGTTAAAAAACAAATTTTGGACCACCTCGGGGACAATCGTCCACGTGGTATATGGGTGACCCAAAATGAATTTAGGTGGTTTCAAGTGACTTCACATGAACTCACGTGACTTCAGGTGAATTCAAGTGACTTCAAGTGACTTCAGATATTTCAGGAGATTTCAGGACACTTTAGGAGATTTCAGGAGACTTCAGGAGATTTCACAACAAGTGTACACCTGACTTCACGAGTTGTCTACCTCTCGATGGAGCTATATCGCAGCTTACTATGTATCTTAGGCAAAATATTTTCAAAAATACTTATTCGTAAGGTCATGGACATAACGGAAGAAAAGATCCTGGAAGTACAATGCGGGTTTACATACGCCAGGAAGATCATGTGCGGATCAGATACTTAGCTTCAGATAGTTTACAGAAAAAAGTCTGAAAGTGAACCAAAAATGTTTTTTTACATTTGTTGATCTGGAAAAAGTCTTCTGATAAGATGAGTAGAATTGAACTATGGGAAGTTCTGAAAGAGTATGGAGTCAATGGTTGGCTAAGCAATAAGATAATAAGCAATAAGAGCAATACAACTGATTGATTGGTTTGATATGAGGCAGGGCGTAAGGCAGGGCTGCTATTGAGCAAAGCTATTCATGGTATTCGTGGACAAATGTCTAAGAATGTCTCTCTTAGATGAAGAAGGTGTCGTTTTCGGGACTATTAAAGTGCATGGATTTGCGCTCGCAGATGATAAGATTGTTACGGCAAAATCAGCTCATGATTTGCAAAGAATGTTGAGTAGACTAAATACTAACCCTCCGTTTGGCACATGTTCCGATAACCTTCGGTTTGGCACATGTTTGCATACAAATGTATGGAAATACTGCGTTTTTGGAGGTGTATTGAAATGCATTTATATAGCATGCAGGTATATAGGTACTTTTGGTTTTTTCTTATCTCTAGCGGATTTCGCATGTGTTCAATTACCTACTTAGGTAAAACTAAAAAAAATGTAAGGTAGAAAAACAACTTTCACAGGTAAAGAAAATTATTTTTTTTATTCATTTTTACGCTTTATTGTGATCTATATTCTCCCTTCGATGGTAGACTGGGGTCAAAAAGACCCCAGGAATGTTCAAACTCAATTTAGGTCCCTTCAAAATTTGAAAAGGATACTTATAGGGCCCTGTCACCTTAGCCAGATACCCCCTCCAACTCGTAAAAAATGTAATTTTTCGCTATTTTTTAACTTCTACAATCTTCCTTTCATATTCAAAAGAAATTTTGAACTAAACAACCCACAACATTCTCTAAAGTAACTATCCAAGATTGTGTAAAAAATTAAGCTATTCAAAATAATGAATTGGCTCTTTGCGGGAAGCCTTTATCGCTTGGGGTCAAAGAGCCCCTAGTATACCAGTTATTTTACGTATCGAGAAGTATGCCACCGAAGGGTTATTCTTATAAATGGAATTTATATGATTGAGAGAGAAGTAAGGGAAGGGAGGAGAAGTAGGAGAAGTATGTGAGTGCAATTAGGGAAAGTAGAGGATGGAGAAATAAGGGAAGTAATGTGATTGGAAGTGTGGGATGTGAGGATTCAGGAAGTAGAAGAAGGAAGTGTAAGTGAGGGATGTGAGGGGAGGGGAAGTAGAGAAAAGAGAAGTACGGAATATGAGGGAGTAGAAAATAGGTGAAGTGAGGGATGTGAACATTGTGAGGATTGGGGATGTAGAGGTGGGAGAAGTAAGAGAAGAGAATGAAAGTAAAGGAATTGAGGAGAGGGAAAGTAGATGAGGAAGAAGTAAAGGAAGGGAGGAGAAGTATGGAAGTGGAATTAGGGGAAAAAGAAGATGGAGAAGTGAGGGAAGTGATGGGATTGGAAATGTGGGATGTGAGGGGTTGGGAAATAGGAGAAGCAGTGTAAGTCTGGGATATGAAAGGGGGGAAGTAGAGAAAGGAGAAGTTAGGAAAGTGAGGAGGTAGAAAGTAAGAAAAGTGGAGGATGTGAAGAATGTTAAGAGTTGTAATCTAGAGGAGGGAGAAGTAAGAGAAGTGAAGGGGGTGAGAAAGTGCGTGGGTCGGATGCGTGGGGAACAAATGTAGGGGAGTTGAGGAGAGAGAAACTAGATGAGGGAAAAGTAAGGGAAGGGAGAGGTGAAAAGTAGGGTAAATGAGGGGCTGGGCAGTGTGGGAAGGGAATTAGCGAAAGTGAGGGTATGGGAAGTGACTGATGTGATGGCAATGGAAGCAGGAGAAGTAAGGGCTTACTTTATAACGTTCATATATGTGTAAGCAACATGCTAAGAGAATATAAAAGACAGTTTGAATGGAAATATACCGAAATAAACTAAAAAAACGCATTAAAATGTTCAAAATGCATTATATTTAATACATTTCCACATAAAATATACAGGGGTCTGGCCAAGCCACATGTGCCTAACCGAAGTATATTCAAATAAATATCCTTGTAATTATCCTTGTATGGCATGTATCCTTTCACTTTTTTTTAAAATGATAGGTAATAAAATTTTAGAAAAAGTCAAGGAGTTTCAAGTCGCTAACTCAATCAGATGTATATTAAAAAACATTTTAAATCGCGAAAGGTCTGGCTGGACCCATGTGCCAAACGGAGGGCTAGCCAAAGGACCACGGGTCTTAAGATTAACGTAAATAAAAAACAATCATTGTATTCGAAAAAACGGATGAGAAAACAGTATGCAATATTACTTTAGACGAAAAGAGAATAGAACAAGTTAATAATTACATGTATCTTGGAAGTTTATTTATTAATGATGGAAAAATAGATGCAGAGATATCCCGGCATATAAACGACAGTAGGAAGGTTATCGTCAGTGTAGGATCTATTACCAGAAGTAACAATATAATAAATAAAGCTAAACTCAATATATAAGTTTGTACTTGCACTCACTGTGCTGCACGGTAGCGGGACCTGAACGTGCCAAGAAAAGGGTAGGAGTAAAGTAAACGCGGTTGGCATGTTATTCCTATGAAATATTTGCGGTAAAACGCTAAGGGACAGAGTCAGTAATGAGAGGATTCTAAAAAAATCTGGTGTAGACTTGGAGTGAAACGCTGTTTGACAAGGGAGAAAGTAATTTGTTAAGATGGTTTGGTCGCGTTGAGACACTGGATGAAGGACGTTTAACAAAGCAAGTGTATCTAAGAAAAGTGGATGGCAGCCTACCCAAAGGCAGAGAAAGGAGTAGTGGAAATGTGTGAATAAGTCAAGACAGTAAAATCAAAAACAATTCTCTATAGGGGTTGAAATATCAAATTGTGCATTTTGAAGATTTTACACGTAATTCTTTTGATATCTTAGTACTTAAATATCTTGCCACGATATGAGAAAGTGGAAAATATGATATTTTTAAATTGAACTCCTGTTAGAGGTAATTATTCCCGATTAGGGGTAGTATGCTTCGTCTTATTGGGTCAAGTTTTCTGCTTAGCGTCTGTTACCATCTGTTGTATTTCCTGCCAAACTCTTATTATTTTTACAGAAATGAACGTTAAAAAATTAACCCTACTTTCCCTCCCGTCACTTCGCTCTTCACTACCCCTTCTTCCCCAACTTCTTCCTCCTCTACTTCTCCTTCCCCTTACTTCCCAAGCTAACACTTCGCTTTCCCTACTTTCCTTCCCCATCCATCACTTCCCTACCGCTACTCATCCGCTCTACACTATTATCCCTCCCGTCACTTTCCCTGAGTACTTTTCCTTACTTGCAATCATTACACCTACTTCGCCTCACTTCCAGTTACTTACCCTACTTCCCCTCCCTAATTTGCACCTCACTTTGCTACTTCGCCTTCCCTAATTCCTTTTCACTTACCCTATTTCCCCTTACCTCATTTCCCCACATTTTTGATACTTCCCCTTCCCTCGCTATCCCTCATTTCCCCTCACTTCTCCCACTTCCCCTTCCATAATTTTCATTCACTTCCCCTCCTGCGAAAAAATTACGACTAGACAATTTTTTCTAACATCAAAAAAGAAGCTAACCGTTATTTTCACCGTTCAAACAACAAAATGTTCAATTATAAACCTTAAAAATTGAATTATACTTCAAAAGAACGTTCAATATGAAATGTTATTTCAAATGTGAAATATTAGAAATGCATGAATTTCTACTAGGGAACGTTGGAAATTAAACAAATCCAAATTGGATTGAAAACTGGAAATATTTTGAGAAAATGTTTGGAGAAAATTTCTATTTTAATTACTATAATTGAATTTCAATTGCAAAATTAAAACATATAGAAGGAAAAGATTGAAAATTTAGCGTTCAATATGAAACTTCAGAACTCTTAACTGGTAACCATTCAAGGTTTTAAAAATTTTCAATTACTTAAAATCGGACAATTTTAAGATATTGTATTGCAAATTAAAAATTAAAGATTCTTATGATCGAAGCTTTTCTTTTAATCTGATTTTCTTCGGGGATGGCTTAAGCTGAAGCTACTGACATGTAGAAGTGCGATCAGAAATAAAATTTGCTATGTTATAATTTTTTTATATTAAAAGTTAAGAAAAGAAAATGTGTAAAATTTGGTTATCAGACCCATATGCTGAAAGCTTTTCTTTTAGTGCGATTTTCTTCAGGAATAGCTTATAATCAGGCTATTGTCATGTTTATACTGAGATTAAAAATAATATTTGCTATTTTAAATTTATATTTTTTGATACATATTTTTGGTTGAAGAAAATAAGAAAATTAGGAAAATTTGGTTATGTAGACCCATATACTGAAAGTTTTTCTTGTAGCCCGATTCTCTACGGGGTTGGATATTCTCTAGGATGACTTAAATTGAAGCTTTTGAGTATGTACAATTCAGATGAAAAATAACATTTGCTATGTTATGGTTTTCTTTTTTTGGATACCAGCAATTAAAAAGTAAGGAAAAGGAGAAAATTTTGATTATTCAGACCATTATGCTAGAAGCTTTTCATTTAGTCTGATTTTCTCCTGGTATTAAGATAAAAGTAAAATTTTCTATGCCACATTTTTCTTTTTTTAATATTAATTTTCAAAAATAATAAAAATGAGAACATTTCTGTTTATTTGTTATTCATATTTTGAACGTGTAGGAGAAAAAAAATCCCTCAAAATTTTGTTAGTTCGAAGGAATGATTTATTTCTATTGTGAGTAACATTTTTGTTGAATAAATAAAACTGTTGAAAATTGCATATTTGGGTTCGGTTATAATATCGTGCGTTTAGATCAGCAATAGTTAGTATTTTCAATCACGAGAGCAAGAATAATTAACATATAACATGTTTATTAAAGTTCAATTTATAAAATTGTCGTTTCCTTAAATTCCGTCTAACGTTGAAAAGATATTCTAGGATTTGCTGGTGCCCGGGCAACACCGGGTGAATTTTTTGTTTGTACCAAATATTTTTGACCCTAAGCTTTTAAAGCAAACAAAATTTAGTTCGAAGGTCTCAAAAATTAAACTTTTCCTGTGCAAAAAAATTACTGCTATTTTTACAGTTTGAAATTGACAAATTAAGAGACTGTGAACCCCCAAAGTTTAATTCTTCCGAAAACGTTGAAAATATATGATTTCAAATTGAAAACTTTTCCAATTGAGTAAACTGGGAATGAACAGAATTTAGAGAGAATTCGAATAAATTCAAGAGAATCCCGTAGAACTTCAAAGAATTTAGGATATTTTAATAAGAATTCATAGTGAATTCAAAATTAATTTAAATAAATTGGAAACAGTACAAAATATATCATTGATTTCAGTAGAATTTGTGTGAATTTGAAAGAATTTGATAGAGTTAAAGAGCTTATAGAAAATTCCAGCCAAATTCAAAAAGCCGAATTTAATTCTGCATCGATGGTTAGTCCATCCGTAAATACCTTGAAAATGTATTTTTCATGTTTTTTAAATATTAAAAAAAAAATTGAAAGAACGGTGTCAGATTATTTCAATAAATGAAATAATCTTCTGATTTTAAAGAATTGTATGTAAATAAAAAATGCGTTACTCATATTGAATTTACTGGAATTTTCTCGCTGTGATTAGAGGAATTTCTGTAAATCACATACAACATCCTCATATTATGCAAGATTTTTCATAAAATCTATATGAAAATGCATCCGCTCATTTTTCTACAAAATTAATTGATTTTTCAAAATGAACGTTTAATTAGTGCGCGCATAGTTCAATGTCGACAAAATTATATATGCCAACGTAAAATTTTATTATTTAACCAAAGACAGACATATTCTGCAGAAGCAAAGTTTTTATTTGACTGTATTTTCACAACAGGTGAAAAATTACCATTTTGCAATATTTTCCTTGCATTATTTTCATTGAAATAGTTATTTCTGGAAACCAAAACTTGCCCCCTGAGGTTTATTTTTGCTTCTTTAATCCAAAATTGGACCTCCTTTTTTGCTTTTTGATCCTGTGATATGACTAATTTAACTGTAAATATACATGTTTTTGGAAATGAGTATGTCTTGAAGAGATAAAAATTTCTCAAAAATCGTTGCTTTGAGGTGTGGCATTTGGTTTCGATTAAGATAAGAAAACTTATCAAAACCTAAAATTTGTAAACGCTCGTTATTTTGACATTTTCGAGGCCTCAAAATGCTGAACTTTTTGAATGATTTATTTACCATTCAATCAGTAAGTTTACACTCAATACCAATTTTTTTGTGAGAAAATGAAATTAAACAAATATTAAAAATTCCAAATTTAGCGATATCGATTATTCAAATTTGCAATATCCGGGTTGCTAGAAAATCCTAATTTCAAAATTCTCAAACTTTCCCTAACTTCTAACCTAATATAAATGTAACAAACACTTGTATTTCCTGATATATTTGAAACACTTTTGGTAACAATAGTCATACAGAATCTTATGGGAAGTCATCCACAAATTACGTAAAACATACGTAAAATACATTAATTTAAACGAAAAAATTGAATTTTCAACTCAAAAAGATAATTTTTGAACAAAAAATGGAAGGATTACATTTTCAGTTAAAACAAATAATTGTCAAACAAGAAAAAGGGAATTTAAAAGAAAATAGTTAAATTTTCAACCAAAGTGATGAATCTTCGATATAAAAAAAAATTAATTTTCAACAAAAAGTGGAATAGTTGATATTTCCGACAAAAAATATTTTAATTTTGAATTGAAAACTGTTGATTTAAATGAAAAAATACGAATTTTCAACAAATTATTTGAATCCTCAACCAAAACAGACTAATTTTCGAACCAAAAAGAAGAATTCTGAACAAAATAGTTGAGTTTTCTAGCAAAAAAGATTTTTCAGTCAATAAAGATAAAAAATCTCATCCGAAATTGTTGAGTTTTCGCGTCAACAACACGAATTTTTGTGAAAAAAGTTGAACTTATAACCCAAAAATATGCATCTTCTACCAAAAGAATTGAATTTTCGACTAAAAAAAAAAATAATTTTCTAGCGAAAATGGAAGAGTTATATTTTTAGTAAACAAAATTCATTTTCAACAGAAAAAAATGAATTTTGAACCAAAGAGTAAAAATTTTAACCAAAACAATGAATTTGTAACTCAAATCATAAATCTTCAAACCAAACGCATGAATTTTCAACTAAATAGTTAAACTTTAACACGAAAGATGAATTTTCTACAAAAAAATGAAATAATAAAATTTTTAGGGAGAAAAATTAATTTTCAAATTAGAAACAAAATACTTTTCAATCAAAAGAAATGAATTTTCAACCAAAAAGATTATTTTGCTATCAAAATGGAATAATTTTTTATCAAAAAATAATAATTTTCTATCAAAAAAGATTAATTTTCGAAGAAAAAAGGGGCTCTTTATCAAAATAGATTACTGTTCATTAAAATACATGCATTTTCAATCAGATTTTCATTTTTTAAAGGAATTTCCAACCTAATAGTTAAATTTTCAACCAGAGAAAATGATTTTTAACCAAAAACGTGAATTACAAGATTAATATTCTATGCCACAAAAGACAAAATTGATGTATTTTGTTGAAAATTTCGACCAAATATGTTCAGCGAAACATGGAACAATTAAAATTTCAGTTAAAAAATTAATAAACAACAACAAAGCTTTCAACAAAATAGTTCAATCTTGAATAAAAAAAATTAATTTCGAAAAAAGTAGTACTTCCATTTTCAAACTAGTTATTTGAACTTTGAACCAAAAAAGGCGGTTCAGTCGCTATTCACGAATAGCGAAAATCTTGAAAACTTAATCAAATCGTTATTTTAGTGGTAAATAGAATCTTATCTACTCGGTGGGTTTCCTATCACCACTACGTAGCGCGTCCTCAGGTTGCGGATAGAGGAACGGCCCGTAAGGCTGAACAGCCCCCAAGGTTAACTGCGAATACAAGAATAAGCAGTCGCGGACAGCCGATAGGAGCCAGTCGTGGGTGTGGTGAATCTAGCACTGGTAAAAAATAGGTACACGACAACCATGGCTTGGGGGGACCCACCTATTCGCGTTCATACACAATGGGTGGGTTCTGGCAAGCCAAGGTGCAGCGTGTACGCACCTAGAAACTCTACCCGAACCAAAACTAAAAATCTTGTAAGGGAAAAATCCTGCTGCCCATTGGACACTGCAGCGATGACACTGCCCGCAAGGGATGTGTGGAATGATTCGCCTGCATAGGGCCAAAGGGGTATTGATGCCAGTAGGCGCGCTGCCATGCAGGGGGACGTTAGGGTACGAGGATGAAACTGTAATGTGTCAGACGACAAGTTGACATGGGCCTTGTCAGAGTCGGAAAGCTCCCATACTTAGACCTAGGGAGGTATGGGGGTTATCACTCCTGGGACAGTGGACTCACCTACGATCGGAATAGGATCCTAACGTGCGGATTATCTTGAAACTACCATGGCTAACTTGCAAAAACAAAAAAATACAGTTAAAGATCTAAGGGTGGGAACTCTAAACGCGCGTAGTCTAAAAACTGGCCGATTCAGCGAACTCATTAAGATAGCAATTGAATACAAAACTGACCTGATAGCACTTCAAGAAACCTGCTGGTCGGGCGATTTCGCGTCAATTTCTAGGGATAACTATACTTTGCACTGGGGAGGAGCTAAGCGGCAAAGACTGGGGACTGGTTTTCTTATTAATAAACGAATTTCGCAAGCACTTATCGACATGCAATTCATTAACGACCGGTTATCATACATTGTACTAAAGGGTAATTTCAGCAAACACGTATTAATCAATGTGCACTGCCCCACCGAGGACAAAGACGAAGACACTAAAGATCTTTTTTATGAAACAATCGAGCAGGTTTTTGACAAGTTCTCAACGTTTGACGCAAAAATAGTATTGGGGGATTTCAACGCGAAAATTGGAAAAGAACCAATGTATAGGCCTACAATAGGATCAGAAAGTTTGCATGACGTCAGTAATGATAATGGAACCAGAGTAATAAACTTTGCAGCTTCAAAGAACCTCGTTGTCAAAAGCACATATTTCAAGCATAAAAATATACATAAGGCCACCTGGACATCACCAGATGGTAATACTCACAATCAGATTGATCACGTTCTAATTGACGGAAGACGTCATACAAACATTCTCGATATAAGATCGTATAGGGGAGCGGATTTAAATTCAGACCATTTTCTCGTGATAGTAAAACTAAGATCTAGGCTAGCGTTAAGTAAGAAAACAAGCCGCACAGAGCCAACAGTTCGTTTCAATATAGATAAGTTCAAAACAGCAACAGAAACATTAAATTACCAAGTTGAGATTTCTAATAGTTTCGACGCTCTCCAAGAACAGAGAGACGATAACAATAATCACGAGGAGGACCCGGAAACCCTGTGGAGCAATACGAAAAAGGCGATAAATGCAGCCGCGAAACTTACGATAGGTTTTAAGAAAGTAATTAAAAGCAAACCATGGTTTGACGAAGAGTGCAAACTCTGGTTTGAGAAACGTCGGAAGGCCAGACTAAGTAGTTTACAAAATAAGTGCGATCAAACACATAAGAAATATCTCGAGATTAGCAAAAGTACAAATAGGCTCTATAGATCCAAGAAAAGGGAGTGGGAAAAGAATAAAATACTAGCAATAGAAGCGCATAATAAACAAAATAACCCGCGTGAGATGTACAGGGGAATCAATTTTATAAGGAAAGGCTTTCAAAGTAGAACGGAAGTAATGAGGGACGAAAATGGCAATCTAGTAGCCGATGCGACAGAGAGACTGAATTTATGGAAAGATTATTTCGATAAACTATTAAATGTACGCGAAGCCCCCGCTGAAGGTAATCTCGGCGAAATCCACACTGCTGATCTATTAATTAACGATCCTACTGATATAGAAATAGAAATGGCCATCAAGAAGTTGAAAAATAACAAAGCCGCGGGCATCGATGACCTACCGTCAGAACTGATAAAAAATGGAGGCCCTTGCCTCACAAGGCAAATTTGTAAATTGATACGCGCAGTTTGGAAAACAGAACGCATGCCGGAAGAATGGAATACCTCTATCATTATTCCCATCTTTAAAAAAGGCGATAAAACTAACTGTAACAACTATCGGGGAATTTCACTTGTGCCTTCGTGCGATCAAATGTTTACAATTAGACAACTGTTAGAAAAGAAATGGGAATTTAATGAAGCAGTACATCAGCTATTTATCGATTTTAAAAAAGCTTACGACTCTATTATACGCGCGCGAATGTACTGGATCCTAGAGTTCTTGGGTGTGCCAAGAAAATTGGTTAGACTTATCGAAATTTGTTTAAGCGGCAGTAAGGGTAGAATACGCGTAAACGGTAGTTTATCTGAAGAGTTTTCGATCCGCGATGGCCTGAAACAGAGCGATGCACTTTCGTGCGTCCTTTTTAACTTAGTTTTAGAATACGTGGTTAGGCAAGTGCAGGCGAATCCGACCGGTGCTACCCTCAATGGGGTAATACAAATTCTTGGATATGCGGATGATCTCGACGTACTAGGGGATGATAAAGAAACGGTAGCTAAAAATGGAGAAATCTTGATCGCAAAAGCCAAAGAGATTGGCTTGGAAGTTAGCGAATCGAAGACAAAATATATGACCGTCGTCAGGTCCGGACAAAGTAATCAAGACGGGGATCTAATGGCCGGAAATATGAAATTCGAAAGGGTTAACGAGTTTAAATACCTCGGGTCTATTATAACTAGCGAAAATAAGATTAAAACGGAAATCAATGCGCGGCTACACGCTGGCAATGGGTGCTATTATGCAGCAAACACGCTACTAAAATCGCGATCGCTATCTAGAAACATCAAAGTAAGAATTTACAAAACGATAATAATGCCGGTCGTCATGTACGGGTGTGAAACGTGGGCGCTGACGAAAGGAGAAGAGAATAGGTTTAGAGTTTTCGAGAATAAAGTACTTAGAAAAATCTATGGTCCAAAGAGGGACGAAGAGACTGGTGAATGGAGGAAACTGCATAATGATGAGCTGCACGCTCTCTACGAGTCAGCAAATATTAATAGAGTAATGAAAGCGCGTAAATTAAGATGGGCGGGGCATGTAGCAAGAATGGGCAATGAAAGAACAGTGGCGCAAGTTTTGAAAGGGAGACCGACTGGTAAGAGACCCCTAGGCAGACCGAGAAACAGATGGGAGAAAAATGTAAGGGATGATCTAAGAGAACTAGGGCATGATTACCTAAACTGGATGGAGAATGCACAAGACAGAGATGTGTGGCGGTCTCGGGTAGATGAGGCAATGAACTTTCGAGTTCGAACTGCTAATCTATAATAATAATAATAATAATAGAATCTTATATAAAATTCGAATCAAATTCAAATAGTCGAATTTAATTCTACCTTGATGAACAGTTCATCTGGAAATACCTTGAAAATGTATTATTTTTTAATATTAAAAAAATATTAACACTCATTCGGATTATGTCATACGCGGCGAATCACATTTTGTTAATGAGAAAAAAAATATGCTAATTTAAAAAAATTGTAAGTAAATGTAAAAATTTTGTCATTCATATTGAATTTACTGGAATTTTCTCGCTATAATAAAGGAACTTCTGTAAATTATATACAACGTTCCCAGATCATACCAGATTTTGTGTCAAATTTATTTTGAAAATATTGAAAAATTAACCGTTTTTTCAAAGGGTAATCAGTGGGCGCGTAGTGCGCTCAACACTCTAGTTCATATTAAACTATACATTTATATTTGGCGAATGTTTATTTATTTATTTCAACAATCTGAAAGAATGGTGTGTTTTCCGGGCATCGGTTTTCTAAAAATTATAATTTTGCAAACGCTTACGCTCAAATTAAAAAAAAATCGTAGCTGGAATAGTATTTCGAACATTTTGCCCGGCAGTTTCCTCCACTGTATGAAGCTTCGACTCCTATAAATTGTAATCCAATTCAACTAAAACTTGGTAGGTATTTTAGCTGCCAAATGATAAAACCTTCCATTCAATAATTATTTACTTTTTTTTAATTCACCAAAAAGTTCTGGAAACCTGAAAAAATAGTGGGAACTATGAATACGTTTTTAAATTTTGTATGGGTCTACATATATAAATCCCTACAAGTTGACGTTGGGATTTGGGATCGGGTCTCTTTTCAATACGACACGAACGTTATTCGGCATGCTATGCCATAAAAAAGTAAAAAAACAGCCTCGCTATAGACTTGGTTGCTCGTAATGTTTGCTTGTACGCGATTTTCAATTTGGATTTACACAGTACGTTAGTAGAAAAATGGTCGTAAACTTCCTCTAAAAAATGTTTTACAACCTAGATGCGAATATCACGAATTCATACTTATCTCATCGCCTTTATAAAAACGATATAAACTACTAATTGACAAATATCGAACAGGAATATCAAAGTTATGGGATGTAATAAGAAATTTATGTTTTCATCTCTTAAAACCATGCTTTTTTTTAGAATGATGGATGTTGTGGGAAATATCTGCTTTTTTATGAGTCGCTTTTGTTTTTATAATAGCAATATTTTTCGAAACATAAATTCTCCTTGAATAGGGAGTAACTATACTTTTTTACTTATTCATTCGTCAAACTAATTATAAAAGTAATAAACTTGTTAGTTGAAGAAAAAAAACAACAATTTTTAGCAACAGGAAAATTTGTTAATCAAACAAGATATCAGAGAAAAGTCGCTTCTGCACATTTTTTTATGTCTCTGATTGAAAAAGCAAATAATTTCTCCATGTGTGAATAATTGCATAATAAAAACTCGAGAAATAGAAACACATTTTCCCATTTGAGAGCGCATCTAGTTTCATGGAAGATAAATGCGAAGGGTTAAATTTTTCCAGTCGGTAGATTTCTCTCTTGGAAAATTAACTGGAGTATTTTATTATATCTAAAAATTTAATTTTCAATCAAATTGAACTCAGAAATTTCAGATTAGGAATAAGTATAAAAATATTATTATTTTCAATGCTAATTCTTACATTTTTGAAACTTTGATATTTAAAATGAGAAAAAATAAATGTTGAATTACTTTTTTCTATAATTTGAATTTAAAAGTCAGTAATAATACTTCCATGTGTAAGCAGCTTATTCATTTCATTCGTTTTATTATAAAAAGTTTCAAAGCACATGTGTGGGATAGGAAAATAATAATGTTCGATTGATAATATATGAAATCCTTTGGAATAAATTTTAATCTTTTGAAATTGTACAAAAAATGAAATTAATAATTGGAAACTAATGTTTTAAAAATAAATATATTTGACGTTTTACTTTCTATATTTCTGTAACATTCTTTTTGAATTAAATTTCTACATCATAAATATATGACAATTATAATTTTTTAATTTCTAGCACGACTGGAGTTATTAACCGTCCTAGTTTATTATATAACAAATTAAAAATTATTTCGGACATAAACTCTGAATTTAACAATTTTAAATCTTATTGATCAACTTTCAGCTTGAAATTTTCTACATTAAATTATTGCAAAGTGAAGTCGCTTAAAATTGAATGACTTTATATTAGAAGCTTTTAACGAAGAATAATCTTATTAAAGAATGTTAAAAATAAGCTCAGTTAAATAATCAATTTCAATCTTAAATATCTACAATTGCTCAAATAAACGTTTGAAATTAATGAATTTGAAATTAAAAGCAATAAAAAGATAATTGAATAAATTCCAATTAAAAGCCTGCGATATTAAACAATGTGTATTTAAATTTTTGAAAAATTATCAAATATAAAATTTATATTCATCAAAATTCAAAATTCACAGATTTTAAAACGTAAAAATTAAATATTTTCATTTCTTTTTTTAAAATTAAAAGTTTTCTTTTTAGAGGACTGAAAATGTCCTTAGAAAATCCTTGATTTCTCTGACTTCCCTGAAATTCCTTGAATTCTTCGAATTCCTGAATTTCTCTGAATTTCCTGAATTCAGAATATTCAAGGAATTCAGAAAAATCCTGAATTTTTTTAAATTTTATGAAATCCTTAAATATACTCAATTGTTTTGAATCCCTGAATTTTATTTGTTCATCGGAAATCCTCTGCATTCCCTGAATATTCTGAATTCGAGGAGTCAAACTAATTTAAGGAACTCAGATGATACAGAAAGTTACCGGAATTCGGGAAATTCTAAGGATTTAAATTGTTAAAAATAATTACATTTTCAAAATCTATTACCACTTGATGGGTAAAGCCACTTATTAAAATCGCTGATACCATTTGGATGAACAGTGTCCCGAAAATTTCGAAGCAAGCCGAGACATTTGAAACTCAGGCTGATTTAAAAAATTTTCAACTGGCTATTTAAAAAAAAATGGATTACGAAACATTTGACAAAATAAATTCAACGAAATAAACTTTTCCATTACATTCATTATTATTCTTAATTTTTCAAAATCTCGCTGCTGTTAAATGTCCGGACTTTTTTCACAGCAAGGGGCTAATACTGAAACTTTTGATAACAAAATATTGAATAATCAAAATGGTTGATTTCAAAACTTTCAACAATATTTTTTTCCAATTCCTTCATTCAGGAACTTTCGACAACATCCAACATATGTGAATATCGAACGTTTCATTATTACACAATTTCTGTTGGAAAAAGCCCGGACTTTTGGAATCTGATTTCAAAAGTACAAATGCCAATCGTACGGTGTGCATTTTACTCGCACCCCCTGAATGCCTCTAATTCTTCTGAAATCTTCTGAATTCTTAGCATTATTATTAAGTCCTTGGAATTTAAAACTTCCGACAATTCAGAAAATTACACGAATTCAGATGGTTGAGGGAATTCTGGGAGTTCAGGGAAGTTCAAGAATTTCCAAATATTGCAAGGAATTCAGGACATTCAGATGATTTAGAGAATTTCGATAAATTCAGATATATCAGGGAATTCTGAGGAATCCAGAAAATTTCAAGAAATTTAAACAATTTAAAATCGAGGAGTCAACCACTCCGATATTCCTGGTACATACGCTAACAAAATATTCCCATATATTCTTTCAATATTCCCAGATATTCTTGATATTCTTTATATTCCTAAATATTCTTGATATTCCTTATATTCCCAAAATATTCCCTCATATTCCTACATATTCCGAAGTATTCCTGAATATTCACAAATATTCTAAAATATTATATTCCCCAATTCCCCAATTCCAAGAAAAAAAGGCGTTTTTGTACATTTTATTCAGAATCGTCAATATTAGCTGAATCGAGTTGAAACTCAACATTTATCTTCACAATCAGCCATATAATATAAATAAAATATTATTTCATAAATACTTATGAATATGTTTCATAAGGTCCCAAATCAACCCCATTTGTTTTACGAGTTTTTGGCGCTAATTATGATTTTTTGCGGTTTTTTTTAATGCAAATTGTTTCTGATACATAAAATACTACTTTATACTGATAATTAGATATTGATATAAATCCTTTGACTCAATTGCAGTTTTCTTTTAATTTTACACTTTTTGTCCAATTTGCAATGAGAGTGATGTATATGATTAATTTGAGTCAATAAAATCAATTATTCGAAGAATTTATTATTATTTTTAATACTATTCAATTGAAATAATGCTAGAAACTTGTGTTTTTTTCTGAAATGTTTAACATTTTACCACTTTTTACGTAGTGAAGTAATGAATAATGCAAGTTAGCAAGAATAGTTGTTCGAACAATTTATTATTGTTTATAATCATCTTATCTTAGATAAGTGCTGAAAGGTTGTGGTTTTTTCTGAACTTTTAAACTTTTTGTCCACTTTTCACATAGTGAGGTAATGATTAATGCAAGTTAACAAATATCTATATCACAAATTACGCAATTAGAATTCAAGGGGAGAAATAGAATAATAATGCGTATATTCATTAAATAACAGCTTATTTTAAGAAGATGAATTCCTAACAAAATGCATACGTTTTTAATCAAATAGTTGAATTTTCAACCAAGAAGATTAATTTTCTACCAGAAAAGACGAATTTTCAACAAAATACATACATTTTTAACCAAATAGTTGAATTTCAAACATAAAGATTTATTTTTTATTGAAAAGACGAATTTTCCAAAAAATCCCATACATTTTCAACTAAATAGTTTGAACAGTGAACGTGATGTTAGTGCAAATTTTATTTCAATAATTTTTAATTTATATTTGTTTCATTTCAAAATTTTTTTAATAAATAATTGCATTTTTATACTAAAAAGATGAATTTTAACCAAAAATGTCATGGTTAAATTTTCATTTGAGAGAATTATTTGTGTATGAAAAAAAAAAAATTCTACAATACATTTAATTTTCAGTTAAAAAAATTACTTTATAATTTAAAAATACGAATTTTCAACTGAAATTATGAAGCTTGAAGAAAAAAAATACACTTTTAAGAAAGTAGTTCAACTTTCAACCAAGGAGCTGGATTTTCAACCTAAAGAGATGAATAAAATTTAAAATAAACAACAGTTCGATTATACAAACCAAAAAAGAATTTTCAAAAAAATAACAAATTGTTGAATTTTCAAGCCAAAATGGTAGATTTTCTGCAAAACAGTTGAATTATCGACAAAAAAGTACATTTTTAACCAATGAGTTGAGTTTTCAACAAAATAGTTAAATTTTCAGTTAAAAAAATGAATTTCTAACCAAAAAAATTGATTTTCTATAAAAAAAGACGAATTTTCAACAAAATACATAAATTTGTAACCAAATAGTTGCATTTTTACTGAATTGTTTAATTTTTAAGCCAAAAATATGAATTTTCTACGCAGAACAATTGAATTTTTAACAAAAAAGTTAATTTTCAATCGAAGCAGATTAATTTTTAACCAGACACTTGCATTTTTAACCAAAACAGATTAAATTTTTACAGAAAGAGATGAATTTTCAAATCAAAAAGATAAATGTTTAACAAAATAATTGAATTTTCAACCAAAACTTATTTATAAGTCAAGGAAGAAAAAGAATTGCAATTGAATTGTTGAATTTTCAAGCCAAAAAGGCGAATTCTCAACAAAACAGTTGAATTTTTAACTAAGAAGTGTGACTTTTAAACAAAATTGTTAAATTTTCGACAAAACAATTCACTTTCATACAAAAAAAAAGATATAAGAATTCATAATAAAAAATTTATTAGTAGACTTTTCTACTGAAAACAATGAACTTTCAAGCAGAAATAATTAAGATTTTCTCATTGGTTTCTATTAACTAAGTTCACATTTAAGAGGAAAAACGAGAAAAAGAAGGAATAGGAAAAAGACTGTGGAGCCTGCGATCAACAAATAGGGATTTTGATCATCTATAGACCAAAGAATAACACTTTAAATATCATTTTATTCTGAAATATTGTCTCCTGTTCCCAAATATTCCCTCATATTCCTACATATTCTCTCATATTCCCACATATTCCAATATTCTTCATATTCATTGTATTCCCAAATATTCCGAAATATTCTATATATTCCCGAATATTCTTTAGGGAATATATTCCTGGTACATGGAAAATCAGAGTGGTCGACCACTCGTTTAAAATGATTTGAAGGAGTTTTAAAGCATTCCAAGCAATTCAAAAGAAAGAAAAAGAATACATAGATTTTAAAGAATTTAAAGAAAGGAAACATTCAAAATTACTAATTTGATACAGATGCAAATTTATAGGGTTTAACTATTTTACTGTATATTAACTTTAAATTGAAAATCTCCATAATTGAAAATTGGAATTATAGTAATATTGTTTTATATTTGAATATTATTACGTGGTAATGCAATTTTTCCAGCGCACTGCAACGCGCGTATAATATTGCTAATCAGAAATAATTCTTACTATGAATTTTTTTATTTTAAATTTAAATGCTTTCGCATTGGAAGCTTTTTTTAAATGAGCGAATGATTATTCATCTGTTTCATTAAAGCCTTTCAATCTGTCACATTTATTTTTCATTCAGAAATTTCAAATAATAAGAACAAAGTGAGGTCACAAAAGGCGCACCCTGTAAAGTGAATTCAATCAGAAAATCGAAGGGTTTTCTCACCTCTGGATAAACCCAGCATGGATGAGGATATCGAAGAAAATTACGGGGAAGAACATCCGGACTCGGAAAACGATCTCCGTTTTTCCGAAGGTCACCAAGATCAGCGAACTGAAGAAGTAATCGAATACGAATTAGATTTTGAGGAAGATCTAGATGAGTGTAAAGAAGATCAATTTGGAGATGAAGGAGATTGGGAAGGCGAAGAAGAAGATTTTGAAATCAAGAAAAAAGGTTAGAAAAAAATCGCAAGTAAAACATTAGAACGATTTCATATTAAATCGAGCACTCTTAGCCTGTTGATATCACAAAATATTTTGGGACTAGAATATATTATTTCTCAAGGCAAAATATGAGACACGTATTTTTTTTTCATGGAAAAAATTTTTCACTAACTTGGTTCACTTTGTATATTTAGATAAACTATGAAAATAATAACGACCATTTTCTTGAGAAAGTTGGGTCTTGTTTGTTTTTCGGAAAAAGAAATTTCCAATTTTTTTTCAAATCGGGCTTTGAAATTACCATGAGTTTCAAATGGAAAAAGCTCGGTTTTAGAAAAAATGGGAAAAAGAAGTACTTGTTATTAACTTTTTGTAAATTGAAGTTTAGTCACCTCTTAGAGAACGTTGAATAAATAATTTCCACCCCTTAAATTTTAATTTTATCCCCCTACCAACAGCCATACCACGCTGAAAAAACCAGTTCTCGTCAGATCACTGAAGTTAAGCAGCGTTGGGCGCGGTTAGCACTTGGATGGGTGACCATTCGAGAAAACTGAGTTCTGTTGGCACATCGTGGGTGTGGTGAGCCCACACTTGTAGTTATTTACTACAAGTTATCAACCTAGAAACACTACCCGAATCGGGTAGTGTCACGCCTACCCCGAAAGGGAAATGGCTTAATGGTATACATACATACATACCCCCTTGTCTTGTGCCCGAAAAATGTCCCAAAAAATTCAAAATACCAGTTTTATGTAAAATTCATGCCAGAGACTGTATTTTTTTGAATTTTTGTTACATTTGTTCTTTTTATCTGAAAAGTTTCTGATTGTTTTTCAGGATAAGTGATACATTGATAAATTTTAAGAATATTCCTTGTTTAAGATATTTGGTAATTATTTAAACAATTTTCATTTTTTTGAAAAACTGTTCCCCTGTTGATCGCAAAAAGATTTTTTCTGAAGTTAATGACACAATTAACTAATATTGAAAGTAATATTCTTTTAGGATACTTGGCAAATGTTTGAAAAATTCTTTCATCCTCTGAATGTGAAATCTATTATTTTCCATAGGAAAGATGGAGAGAATTCTAGTTCAAAAAAAATTTTTATTGTTTAAAAAATTAGGGTATAAGTTCCGAAATAAGAAAGTACTGAATAATGAACGACATAGTGTGAGTGTAAAAAAAGCAACAATTTTCTCCACTCTTCCTATCAAAACGCGCAAGCGAATGATTATTAATAGTTTCAATAATTGCAAAACTGTCCTTCACAATGAATATCACTTTTAACATTCATTAACTACATCATCAATTCCATAAAATAGTTACTTTCAATATTTGAAGGGGAAAAACATTGTCTTTTTTCAGAAAAAAATTAATTAAAAAAAAAACATTGTCACTCTCTGCATTCATTAACTGCGTTATTGACTCCAGAAAGCTGTATCTTTTCAAGATATACAAGGGAAAAATTATTTAAACAAACAGACATTTTTTAAATAATTACAAAATATCTTAAACGAGAAATATTATTTTTGAAGTTCATCAACTGTATCATTTATCCCGAAAAAGAGTAACTTTTCACGATTTATAGGCGAAAAAAATTGTTTATATAAATAATAACTATTTTAACAACTCAAAATTAGGTATAAAATATTTAAAGATTGTCACTTTAGCATGAATTCTACATAAAACTGATATTTTGCATTCTTTGGGGCATTTTTCCTTTCTCTAAGTTTCGGAATTTTTAAATACGATTCATCAGAGAATTTCGTAATTGTAACTGAAGATTTCGAAATTTGTAACTGAATTTTCCTAAAAATGTCTTGAATTCACGAAAATTTTAACTTACTTTTTCCTAATTGATCATAATTTTCCTAAATTTATCATTGGGATGACATTTTTCAAATAATAAAAATACAGAAAATGTTTATTAACGTAATTAAAAAATTCCGAAGTAAATTATATATATACCATTAAACCATTTCCCTTTCAGGGTAGGCGTGACACTACCCGATTCGGGTAGTGTTTCTAGGTTTTTCTTGTAGTTATAAATAACTACAAGTGTGGGCTCACCACACCCACGATGTGCCAACAGCACTCATGTCAGTATTCTTGAATGGTCACCCATCCAAGTACTAACCGCGTCCAACGCTGCTTAACTTCAGTGATCTGACGAGAACTGGGTTTTTCAGCGTGGTATGGCCGTTATAATTAATAACCGAAATTTCAAAATCCCAAAATTTATAATTTATAATTTAGTAAATTCTCGAAATGAGCAAATTTTCGAAATTAGTAAATTACCGAAGTTTCAAATTCCCTGAAAAAATTATATATGTATTATTTTTATGGATCAAAATAATGTTTTATTTTACAGCTTTATTGAATAGTTTGAAATGTTGAAGAGCTATTTTTAATTTAAATCTATGCAGTATATAGAATGCACGACATGATATATTATTCTTACAGATAAAAAATGATTAATTGAAATATTCTTCTCTTTGGAAATTTAAAACTTTGTTACTTCAATTAAATTTCGGTAATTAGACATTTGGGGCATTTATTAATTCCAAGAATTTACTAATTTCGTACAACTGAAATTTCTTAATTGTTCTAGTTTCATTAACTTTAACTTTTGGAATACTTCAATTTCGTTACAAAATATTTTCGGTAATTTGAAATTTTGAAAAAGTTTATTTTTTGGAAATCGTCCAATTTCTGTAATTATATTTTCGGTATTTTTCAACATTCGGGATTTTTGTTATTCAGAAAAATTATGTCATGCTATATCACCATTAAAAAAATGTAACCACGTGAATCTTGCGAAATGGTTTCGTAAAATTAAGTCAGAAATTTCTAATATATGATTTCAGCTTCTTTAATACAAAGAGCTAAAAATGTTTGAAAAAAGAATCGATATTTCGAAAAATTTACTTTATATAACAAAAAACAAGTTTTTCTATATAAAAGAATAGCTGAGCGCGGACAGAACTCATTATCACATATTAGCGATTTAAAATTTTTTTGAAGTTTCTGGAAGGAATTTCGAAGAGTGTATATCGCACTATAAGCTGCCGCAAATAAAATTGAATTAGGGTTTTTGGTCAAAAGCAAAAACTAGGTATCTCATATTTTACCTTGAAAAACAATATATTTCATCCCCAAATAATTCTGTAACATCATCAGGGTCAGGACTGCCCGTTTTCATATGAAATCAGTCATTACTCATTAAATAAGTTGCAGCAAACGCTTGAAACAAAAATAAATAATTTCCAATTGAAAGCGTTTGAAATTGAAAAAAATATATATATTGAATGATTTTGACTTGAAAACGTTTCAAATAAAACAATTGTAAATTAGGAAAAATTTTGGAAAAATATTATTATTTAGACATTATTATATTAACAATATTACGAATGGAATTAAAAGGAATGAGTCTTGTATCATTTCCAAATAAAAGCATTTAAAATTGAATAATTGGAAATGGTAAGTATTTCAAGTTGCAAAATTTTTAATCAGAAAGGTGTGAAAATTGAAAAATTTCATTGTAAAATTTGTGCACAATTTGATTAGAAAGAAATTAAAACAGTAGCATTACTAATTCAAAACGTTTTAGAATGAAAACTAAATTAAATGATTCAGAGTCAAAGCTTCTGAAATTCTATAATTTAAAATTCTTACCACATAAAAAATTATAATTTAAAATTAAAACTGATTAGACAAATATTTCTATCATAAAAAAAATAAATTCACCGCGATTTTCACCACTGAAAATAGAAAAGATTTTAATTATAGACCTTTAAAATAAATTATTCTAAAAGAAACGTTCAATATAAAGTAAATTTAAATGAGGAACATTAAAAATGAAAAAAGGTTACTACGGAACGTTGCGTTGTAAATTAAACGAATCCGAACTTCATTTCAAAGTGAAAAAAATTTAATTACCGAGAATTGTGATATTCAAACTTTTTTATACTCAAACCCTTTAAAATTTAAATTATTTCAAGTGAATTTCAATTGCTTAAAAATTAAAAATGTTAAAATTAATGCTTTTCAACATTTAATCTTTTCGATTTCAATTACAAATTTAAACTTGTGAAAGGGAGAAATGAAAAATTCAACGTTCGACATGAAAATTTATAACTCTAAAATTGTAACGATTTAAAATTAAAGGGATTATTTATTATTAATTTTTAATACTTCATTTAGATTTATCATTCATTCTTGAAATCTTCCAATCAAATATTTTCTCAATTCTAAATGATTCCATTTTTTAAATCTTCAACAAAAAATCTGACAATTCAAAAATATTACATTTGGAATTAAATTTTTTTTTAAACTAAGACCAAGATTGCTATGACTCCATTTATTGAAATTGCACAATTTCAAACCTTTTATCATTTTCAAATAAATAATAATTCAATTTTGAATGCCTAGTTCAAAAATGTTCTCATATTTAATGCTTGAATTTTACAAATGATTTTCTTAATTATTTAATTAATTAACGCTTTAAATTTAAACTAAACAATTTAGAATATTTAAATATAGAATTATTGAATTTAAAACTGACTAAAATTAATAACCAAACAATATAAATTATTTGAATCTAAAATTAATAGATATAAAAATGACTATCAAGGCTTTTCATATAAAATTTTATAATTTTCAAAGATTCAATACTGAAATTGTTTTGACACTTTTCATATTTGAATTTGAAACATCATTGTAATATTTGAAATTGAAGACATCCAAATTCTGCATTTAAAACTATATTTTTTAATTGAAATTTTTCAATTTTAAACATTATAAATATTATTTAGTATCATATAATGTAGTATCAAGGAACATTCAAGGTGATTTAATATATATTTTTTTTCACTAAAACGTTTGTTTTGTGTTTAAAAAAATCACCGTCATTTTCACCGTTTGAAACTTAAGAATTTTAAATATTGTAAACCTTTGAAGTTTAATTATTTCAAAATCTTTGAAATTGAAGTGCTTTCTATTTGGAAACTTTCAAAATTAATGAATTTAAACTTGAAGCATTGAAAATTAAACAATTCCAAACTTTGTTTAAAAACTTGAGCAATCTTAAATAAGGATCTTAAAACTAATTTGCATATGGTTTTTAAAATTCGCTAATTTTAGTCTAACAATGGGAGGCCAGCAATTGTCAATTTTAGTTTCGGTTCATAATTTTTGTAATGGAAGCTCACTACTTGATTATTAATTTGCCAATGAAGTAATATATAATTTTTCTCCATTTTCGAGAAACTTGACTTCGAAATATATGCCAGAAGCTACATAGAGTTTGGAAAAACATATTTCAAATCGACCGGTAGCTCAGCCAGCAGCGATTCGGCTTCATAGCCGAAAGGTTGCGTGTTCATTTCTCGCTGCCTAAACTTTTTTTATTTTATATTTTATTGACTAAAGTGTTTATAAATATAATTTCCTTCAACAATCTCCTAAAATCATGCTAATAATAATTTTTATAATGCCTTCTTTCATGAAAAAAATGATTTTTTTAAACTTTTTCATTTTTTTCGCAAACATATTAATTTTCTATAAATGTTCTTAATTCCTTTCATCATGTTTACCACTTATATGAGAAATTAGGAATATGAAAGAGGTTTTTGAAAACTCATATTTTATCATATAAACGACGAGTTTTTAAAAGAAAAAGATTTAAAAAAAAAAAAGTATATTGGAGAACACACATGATTTTTTTTTGCACTAAAGAAATTTTTGATTCAGAATGTACGAAATATGAGTACCGTCTTGACCTGGAGGTTAGTTTTTTTGTCTTTCAATTACCAATTTTTCGTTTAAAAAACCTAAATCATGCTTCTAATTTTGGGGGAGCTGGAAAAGGGAAGCTTTCAATAATTATAAAAAGTAATCTTTCTTATCAAGTTTTGCTTTTTATCTTAAAGCAATTGAAAATCAAGACATGAAACGAAAGAGAAAATCGATTTACAATCTTGATTCTTTTGTATCTTCAACATTGGTGACTACCGATTTATCAAAACCAGAAGACTTGGGAAAACTTGATGCAATTCCAGAAAGACGTGCCCGATATTCACAATCAATCGTTTGTACCAACTAAGCAAATTATCTTGACGTAGTATACATTTTTTTTGGCGATGGAATGACGGTTTTCAATCTAACTAGTCTAAACCTAAAATGGTTATCTATAGCTACGAAAAAAATCCTTTCTATTTCCGCTGGGATTCGAACCCTGGTCTATGGGTTCGAATCCCAGCGGAGATAGAGAGGATTTTTTTCACAGCCAATATACATATAAACATTTCGGTTTCAGACTAAGTAGATCAAAAACTGTAATTTCATCGACAAAAAAAAAAGAAAATGATAAAATTCCTAATTTAATCACCTTTTCAGGGTGTGTCAGGAATCGCTAGACTAGATCTGTCACCTATAACCCAAAAAATCATCGGTTGTGTAATCGGTGAAAATATCACTACTGAATTTCCATGGATTTACGTGAAAAAAGAATTAATCGAAGATAATATTGATCTTCATGACGAGAGTAGTGATTTTTTACCAGTAAAAGAGGAGATAGAAAATTTTCCAGATACGAAAATTTTAATGGGTTATGCTCCTTCTTCGACTGAAGAAGGTCAATTTTATATATGTCTTACTGAAGCTGGAAGAGATGCTGTAATTCGACAAATTGAGATTCAAAGGAACGAACAAGAAAGTCGTGTTCGGAATGCTGTTCTTAAGACAATAGGACAATGGAAGGATCTTGGAAGTGCAGCAGAAATCGATGACACTATCGTCAAAAAAAACAGACCACTTTACGAGATTGAGGTTTTTATTGTTTTCTCGACAACAAAAAAAACTATATAAAGTTTGATTTTTTATATTCTGATATATTACTAGTACCGAATTCCAATTTCCTTAAAGGAATGACCCAAAACTACTTTACAAATTTCTTATTTTTCCAGAAAAAGAAATTCCTATTTTGTTTTCAAATCGGTCGACACGAGGGGTTGACCACTCAGATTTTTCGTGTACCAGGAATATATTCCCTAAAGAATATTCGGGAATATACAGAATAGATCGGAATATTTAGGAATACAAAGAATATGAGAATATGTAGGAATATGAGGGAATATGTAGGAATATGAGAGAATATGTAGGAATATGAGGAAATATTTGGGAATATGAGACAATATTTCGGAAATATTTAAATTATGTATATTGAATTACATATATATATATACATTCTCACCCTTTCCTTCAAACACCATAATTTTTTTTTATTTATGTTAATTTTGAGGCCTATTTTCTTCATGCTTATATTCAGTTTGCTCAACATTCTTAACAAATCTTCGATTGACTCTGCCATATCAACCTTATCATTCGCAAACGCTAACCCACGTACCCTCACTATCCCGAGATCCACAAATAATCATAAATTTACGAAATAATAATAAATGAATAAACAAATAAATAAGGGGCCATACAAAAATTACGCAAGGTGTTTTTCTGACATTTTTAACCCCCTCTCCCTCTATTTAAAATACTGTGAGATTTGCTGTCCCCTTCCTGCCACTTCAAATCTTGCTGAGATTTTATAAACTTAGGGAACGAAATTACATATAAAATATAAACTCTGCTAATTAAATAAACGTGGAAGCTGAATGAAATAAGTTTTAGATATTTAAATGTGCTAATACCAATAAGTATTTAGTTACAATTTTAGTACAATTTAGTACAATGTTATAATATCTTCAGTCCCTGAGATGTTGCGAACTCCGGCACACTTTGTGTATTCTATTACTATTATTCTTTAGTCTATGAATTATCAAAATTCCTATTTATTTATTGCAGGCTTCACAGACCTTTCCCCTTTTTCGGTTTTTACTTAAATGCAAACTGAATTATTAGAACCCAATAAGAAAATCCAACTATTTTTGGTTCAAAGTCCTTTCAGTTTTTTTGGCTTGAAAATTCTACAATTTAATTGAAATTTTTTTCCTTCTTGACTAAAAAATTTTTCTTTCGTTGAAAATCCAACTATTTTGTGGAACATTCGTCTTTTTGGTCTGGAAATTCTCCTCTTTTTGTAGAAATTCAATTTATTTTGGTTAAAAATAATTTTAAAAAAATCTTTTTAAGTTGAAAATTAATTTCGTCGTTGAAAAATCACATTTTCGGGTTAAAAATTCAACTGTAATGTAGGAAATTCTTATTTTGGGCTCGAAAATTTAACAATATGGTAGACAATTCAATAATTTGGTAGCAAGGTCCACAAGTTGGTAGAAAACTTAACTATTTGGTCGAAAGTTGAACTACTTTGTTAAAAAACTCATTTTTACAAGGAGGAATCTGTATTATTATCATCGGAGATGGTAACGATCGATCAGAAGAGAAATCTTTTCACACACACTGTGAAAATGGAAATCTACAATATCGATCAAAGTTATCTCCTCTAATACAGAAAATCTTTAACGTCATCTCAGACTAGATGGAGCTATAAATTAACAATTTTTAAAATGAAATTTATTCAGAAAAAAGATCTTCTCCTTTCGCTCCGCTGGGATTCGAATGCCAGGTCAACTGATTTCCGGTCAGGTGCATAAAAAAAGTAAAATTTCATTTTAAAAATTCTCATTTTTATAGTTGAAGATTTATAATTTTAGTTGAAAATTAATTTTCTTAGTTCAAAATTTAATTATCCTGTTGAAAATTCGTTTTTTTTACTGAAAATTATTTTTCTACTGAAAATTTAACTATTACATTTTTTGTAAAAAATTCATCTTTGCTAGTTGAAAATTCAACTATTTGGTTGAAAATTCAAATTTTTTTAGAAAAATAATCCTCTTGGTTGAAAATTTAACTATTTAGTTGAAAATTGGCTGATGTATTTTGTTGAAAATTCTTCTTTTTTGTTAGAAAATCCATTTTTTTGTTATAAATGCAACTGTTTGGTTGAAAATTAATCTGTTTTAGTTGAGAATTCAAGTATTTTGTTGCAAATTCGACTTTTCTTGTTAAATTAAACTGTTTTTGATTTAACATTAAAATATTTTTTTGTTAAAATATCTACTATAACATTTTTTTCTAAATTAATCTTCTTAGATTGAAAAATCAACTCCTTCATTAAAAGTTTAAATACATTCTTAAAAATTAATTTTTTTGTCTAAAGATTCATAATTTTAGTTGAAAATTCATCTATTTGGTTGAAAATGAATTGTTTTGTACAAAGCTCGTCTTTCTGGCTCGAAAATTCAATATTTTGGATAAGGTTTTTTTCTTTATTGTCTGAAAAATCTTTCTTGGTTGAAAATTCAACTCTTCTTGAAAATTTGTCTTCTTGATTTGAAAGTTTATCTCTTTTGGTAGAAATTTCATCTATTTTCAATTCATCTGTTTTTGATCTAAAATAAAAATCCTTTCGTGGTTAAAATATTAAATATTACATTTTTTGTTGACAATTCATCTTGTTTGTTTAGATATTCAACTAGGTAATTTATACATGGCCCCTTAAATCAAATTAGACCATTTAAAAGTTAAGCATTAAAACTTTATTAAGTTCAAAAGAAGATATGTAAAATCGAATAATATCAATTTAGAAAACCTAGCAATTCCACGTGAATCGGTCATAGTAAAACAATGAACTATTTAAAAATTAGAGTAATAATATATATTAAAACTTAAACAATTTTGAATTTAAAGTATTTTAAACTAACAATCTAAAATTAGTTATCCGAAGTCAATAACTTTTAAACTTGTATGAATGTCAAGTGAATTATTATTCAATTTATGTGCAATGTATAATAATCGCATAATAATTGCAAAGGCACCAGATACAAAGCTATACAAATACAATCGGTAAACCGAAGGGAAGAAATCAAGGAATTGAAGAATTGAGGAATATAATATTTCAGAATATTTGTGAATATTTAGGAATACTTCGGAATATATGGGAATATTTAGGAATATGAGGGAATATTTGGGAACATAAAGAATATCAAGAATATTTGGGAATATAAAGAATATCAAAAATATCTGGGAATATTGAGAGAATATATAGGAATATTTAATGAGTGCACCAGGAATATCAGAGTGGTCGACACCTTGGGTCGACATTAGCCCATGGGCTTTTGAAATTAGCATGGGGCTTTAAATGAGCAAAGTAAGGTTTTTGAACAAATGAAGAAAAAAAAAAGTACTTTTTATCAATTTTTGGGAAATTAAAGTTTGGTCACCTCTTAAGGAATTTTTGAGGAATAATTTTGACCCAATAACTTTTAATGTTGAAGCCCTCAAGCCCCTTGAATTGTGCCTGGAAAATGTCCCAAAAAATGCAAAATATCAGTTTTATGTCAAATTCATGCTGAAGAGGGTAGTTTCTTGAATTTTTTCTAAATTAATAATTTACGTTCGATAAGTTGCAAGTTTCCACCTGTTTTTTAACTGACTTTCAATTTTTTAAACAATTATTATTTATTTAAACAACATGATATTTCTAACTTAACATATTTGGTCATTCTTTCAACAATTTTCATTTTTTAACACAATTTTTTCTGAAATTAATAACAAAATTAATCAATGTTGAAAGTAACATTTTCTAAGTTATTTGAGAATTGTTTAAAAAAATTTCATTAGTTAAACGATTCTTTCATTATGTAAATAGTGAAAAGTTATTATTTTCTGAAATTAATGTCGCAGGAAATGAATGTTAAATGTGTTATTTTTCGTGAGAGACAGTTTGCAATTATTTAAACAAGTATTATCACATGCTCGTTTTCACAGAAAAGATGGAGCAAATTTTGGTTTAACAAAATTATTAATGTTTAAACAATTAGGATACAAGTTCTGAAATAAGAAAATACTGAATAATAAGCGATATAGTGTAAGAGATTTTTTTAAAATCAAGAATTTTCTCCACCTTTTCCTATGAAAAGCCGAAAGTGAATGATTATTAATTGTTTAAATAATTGCAAATCTGCCCACCAAAATAAATATCACCCTTAACATTCATTAACTTGATCACTAATTTCATAAAATAGTACATTTTCAAGATTTATAGGAAAAAACATTGTTTGAAAAAATTATATTGTTTAAATAATTGTAAACTGTCTTTCACACAAAATATCACTCTTAGCATTTATTAACTGCTTTATTGATTCCAGAAAGTAGTTGCTTTTTAAGATAAAATGGGGGAAAAAATTGTTTAATTAATTGTCAAATATCGTTAAAAAATATATTACTCTTCAAACTGGTTAATTGTCTAAATATATGAGAATTGTTTGAATAATTACCAAATGGGTTACGTTAGAAGTATTATTTTTAAAATTCATCAACTGTATCATTTATCCCAAAAAATAATGACTTTTCACGATTTAAAGGCGAAATAAAAATTGCTTTAACAAGTAAAAATTCTTTGAACAATTCAAAAATAGTTAGAAAATATTTAGAAACTTGTCACTTATCGAATATAAATAATTAATTCAGAAGAAATTGCAAAAATACTGTCTTCAGCATAAATTTTACACAAAAATGATATTTTGCATTTTTTGGGGCATTTTCCTGGCACAATATAAGGGGCTTGGTGGCATTAACATTAAAAAATGTTGAATGAAAATTATTAATTAAAAATTCCTTAAGAGGCGACCAGAGTTCTATTTACAAAAAGTTAATAAAAAGTACTCCTTTCTTCATTTTTTCGAAAAACGATCTTTTCAAATTTAAAACCCCATGTTAATTTCAAAAGCACGGAGCACGGAATAATGTTGAACGATTTGAAAAAAATAAGGCATTTTTTCTCCAAAAAACGAATACATGGGGGGGGAGGGTCGGTCACAAGCAATCGAAAATCACATTTTTACATGTATTTTGGACTACCCTAAAAGTTGAGTTTATCTTTAAAAAATTCTAAAATTAAATATTTTTTTTCAATTTTGACGTTTCCAACTATAAAAGTAATTTAAAATTTTTTAATTTATGAAGTCTCTTTATTTTGTAATATACAAATTATCCAAGTTTTTACTTTTTTTAGATTGATAGTTTACTAATATTAATATTATTTAATTAAATTTCTCCCAGCTGCAAATATTTCCAATATGCTACGCTTGCTTTTCCAAACTAATTTCTGTTAAAACTTTTCGTATTTAGAATATTTTAAAATTTTAGCCTCTTCAACTTTGGATATTTTCAAACTCTAATTATTCCAGCTTGTATATTTTCAAAATGAACCCTCTCTAACTTTTAAACTTTCATCATTTCCGACCTCCGCCTCATACGATGGGGAAAGGAAAAAAGTTCGAGAAATGTTACGTAATATTTTTTTAAATGTACTAATAAAAAAAAGTATAATAATATGAGAGGGTTGAGGAAGGAGAGAAAAACATTATTTTTTAAAATCTGTTTTTGGATATTACTTTTGGACAACACAGAAGGTTTGAAGTTTTTAAAACTTGCATTCTGTTTAATACTGACAAAAACGACATTTTTTTATATTTGGTTAATGGGATACTTATTTACAATTTTTCGAAGTATCTTTCATATAAGTAGTGGTGTTTAAACGAAAGAAACACTCTACTAATTTTTTCAACTTAGAAATAGTCAAAAAATGCTAAATTAGTATAATTGAAAGTTGTATTTTTTTATTTAGAAAGGTAAAGATAAGTTCCATTAACCAAATCCAAAAAAATGTAATATATTTTTTGATATTCCAACCAATTCTAACTTGATCAAAAATATGATTATATATTATAATTATTTGTTATCGAAAACTGCATATAGAAAAATGGCAATAATATGTACACACAAAGAAGAAAAATTTTATTTTTGAAAATTTGAAAGATGTCATCCCCTCTGTGGTGGCCGAAAGTGATGTTCAAACAATTTTTGAAAAATCACGGGTTATCTTGATAGAATACCAAACCTTGAGTAGATTTATTTTTCTTGGCACAAAAGAAACATTACATTGTTCAATTCTGCAACCACCTTATTTGACATTATTCATTAATTATATTTATTGCTTCCTCATAGAGGGAGGTTTGTAATGACCTAAGTTTTCAAATATAATTTTTTGACATATCTCGATATACTTTGAGGCCAGGAGTTACAAAATACAATGATTAAAAATTTTCCATGTGTGTGTGTGACTTTTTTCTGTTCACCATATCTCGAAAAGTAAGAGAGCTATGATGATGAATTTTTGACGAATTGCAGCTCCGACTGATATCCAGGTTTGATAGGATTTTGAGCTAGATCGGCCATTTAGAAGTAGTTTTTCTTATGTTTAGAGATTTCAAAAAAATTACCTTGTTTATATGAGAAAAACTTGTTTGATGTTCAAAATACAACAATACGATATCTAGCGTATTTGCTCTGCTTATGTTCGAATCCACCCAAAAATAAATCCATTTTTTTTGTTTTGAAAACAAATTATATTTAAAGGTGCGCAAGCTCCATGAAGTTTAACACGTACTTCCCATAAGAAGAAAAGACGGTTTTGTAAATTTTATTCAGAATCGTCAATATTAGGAGAGTCAAGTTGAAACTCAACATTTTTCTTCACAATTAGCCATAGAATAAGTATAAAATATTACTTTTTAAATATCAACCCAGTTGATATTTTTGATATTTTTATTTTTATTTTTGCGAGTTTTTGGCGCTCATTATGATTTTTAGCGAGTTTTTGAATTCAAATTGTTTCTAATATATAAAATACTGGCAATTAGATGTTTACATAATTTCTTTAATTAATTTAGTATTGTTTTTAGCAGCTTTCTCTTAGAATAGAATCAGAAAGTCGCGGTTTTTTCAACAATTTTCGACTTTTTCTCCAATTTTTGGATAAAGTGAGGTAATATGTAATTAATTATAACAAAGATAATTGTTTAAAGAATCCATTATTATTGTTAATAATATTCAATTTGAATAATGCTAGAAAGTTGCGGTTTCTTCTGAAATGTTTAACTTTTTACCCACTTTGTACTCAATAAAGTAATTCATAATGCAAATTAACAAACACAGATGTTTAAACAATTGATCATTGTTTATAACTATCTTCTCTTAGATAAGTGCTACAAATTTGCGGTTTTTTCTAAACTCTTAAACTTTTTGTCCACTTTTCACTTAGTAAGGTAATAATTAATGCAAGTCAAGAAACATAAGTGATTAAATAATTTATTATGGTTTATAACTATCTTCTCTTGGATGGAGGCTAGAAAGTTGGGGATTTTTTTGAAATTTTGAGCTTTTCTATGAATTTTTAGTTAGGAACATATAATAAATATTAATACTAATTTCAACAAAAAGGCTTTTAGTAACTATTTTGCGGAAAATTTACATTTAATATGATCCACATAGAAAGTTTGAAGAATATTTCAAATATCGGTTTTATGTCAGAAAAACATATACGCAAAAAAGAAAGAGATTGTTTAAAATATGATTCTCTCGAATGTTTATTTATAATTTGTTTATAACTTAAAAGGCAAAACCTTTTTGCTGAAGTTAATATTGATATTTATTATTTGTTCCTAACTAAAAAGTCAAAGAAAAGCTCAAAATTTCAGAAAAAACCGCAAGTTTCGAGCACTCATCTAAGAGAAGAGAATTATAAACAATAATAAATTGTTTAAACAACTATTTTTATTAATTTGCATTAATTATTACCTCACTAAGGGAAAAATGGACAAAAAGTAGAAAATTTAAGAAAAAATCGCAACTATCTGGCACTAATATAAATGAAGATAGTTATAAACAGTAATAACTTGTTCAAACTATCATTTTTGATAAATTTGATTAATTATTATTAAGTCAATTCAAGTGAAAAATTGACAAAAAGTTGAAAATTTCCGAAAAACCGCAATTTCTTGCATTATTCAAAGAGAATATGATTAACAATAATAATAAATTCTTTGAACAATTATGTTTGTTCACACTTATCAACTATTACCTCACTCTAATTGAAAATTAGAAAAAAGTGAAAAATGTTTGAAAAAACCGCACCTTTATAACTTCATTCTAAGAGAAAATTACTAAAAACAATACTAAATTACTTGAATAATTTATGTTAGCATTTAATTATCATTATTTTATGCATGAGAAACAATTTGCATTTGAAAAACAGCAACAAATCATGATCAGCGCCAAAAACTAGAAAAACCCATTTTTTCACTAATGGGATTTTTTTGGGACTCTATAAGACAGGCTTATGTGGGTGATATATAAAAAGTAATATTTTATTCGTATTCTATGGCCAAATGTCAAGAGAAGTGTTGAGTTTTAAATCGATTCAGCTAATATTGACGATTCTTAATAAAATGTACAAAGACGCATTTTTTATGGGAAATATGTTTTGAACTTCACGGGCCTTGCACCACCTCAAAACATCATTTAAAAAAAATGGATTTAGTTTTGTGTGGATTTAAACCCGGGCGATATGCATAAAAATTCGAGAAAAAAATTTTTAATGCATTTTTGGATCATCCTTACATGTGGTGTATTTGTTCACGTCCTTGAGAGGCGTCGATTTCCCTATTGTTTAACCTTGTGTGACCCACAAGTACTGTATCTGACAGGTTTGTTTGCGCCTTCGAGACACGTCGAATGATCTATTGACAAACCTTCTATGACCTCTTATGAACTAGCAATACCGATTTATAAATTTAAAAAATATATTGTTCATCTTATTGATATAAGAGAAAAAAAAATTAATATCCGGAATACAACAATAATGTATATATTTGTTCGCGTCTTCGAGACGCATCAATTTCCTAAATTAGGAACCTTTTATGATCTACCATGACATACCAATATCGTTTTTAAATTTCTTAAAAAAATTATCTTCCTTCTTTATAAGACAATTTTTTTATATTGGGAATATAACAGACTGCATTTGATATAATTGTTCGCGTCCTCGAGACGCGTTGATTGATCTGTTCACGAACTTTCCATGACCATTATTGATTAATCAACAGCTACTTAGAAAGTTAAAAAAAAGTTACGTTGTTTCTATGAAGAAGACTTTCGTTTCAATTTGGAATATAACACTACTGTAAGCTAAAAAGTTGTTCATTGTAACAGAAGACATCAACTGACATTTTGGTGGGCTCTTCAATGTTCTCAAAATAAGGTTTTCGGTAAGACAGAAACATGAGCTTAAAAAATATTGAAAGTATTCATTTCTTTCTTTTGTTATGGAAGAAGTTCCCTCTATGAGGGAGCAAATTAATTTGATACCTACGAGGAAGCAAAATGCTCATAAAACGAGCGCAAATCAATACACCCATAACGAATACATCCATAGTACTTTGCCGTGATTTTATTTCTGGATTATATATTGAAAATTATAATTTTTAACATAAATATATTTTAAGTAGATAGAATCGACTGCAAATTGGTTAAACAAACGAGTGAATTTAATGGACAGAAATGTTGATGATCAAAGAGATGGCTATGTAGGACTTGTTCCATATCGCGAGACCTTCGAAAATGTTCCAAAAGCTTTGGTAGATTCTGCCAATCAAACAGGTTCAACTTACAAAAATAAAGAAGCCCAAACAACAAAACCTTTCCAAATTAATGCAAGATCTCAACATTCATACGAGTATTCCCCAATCGACATTTCAAAATTCAATGAAACCAAGTCTGAAGCCTTGAAAATTTTTTTGGAAAAACACAGGGATGATATATGCAACGAGGTAAGAAATTAATCATTTGATTAATAATTTTATAGAATAGGAACCCTGTAGAATTGAAAAATACTTGACGAAAGCACATTTTACAATGAAAAATATTCAAATTACTTTTTGTATCTATTCAGGATGGCCGAAAAATTTCATTATCCAAATTCCCTGACTTTTCCCTGATTTTTCCCTTGCCAATTTCTCATTTCCCCTGATCGTTATTATTCAACGACCAGCATTCTAATCTTGTGACATGAATGGGATAAATATTGCAAATTTATTTATTCATTTCAACCAAAAAATGTGACTTTTCTACGATAAAAGATGAATTTTCAATAAGGAGGAAAATTTTTTAACACAACAGTTGAATTTACGACCAAAAAAAATGTATTTTCAACAAAATATTTGAAATTTTAAGCAAAAAAGATTGAACTTAAACCAAAAACTGTTGTAGTTTGAACCAAATTTAATTGCTTAAAAACATTTGAATTTTCAACAAGAAGGATAAATGTTCAACTCGAAAGGACGAATTTTCTGTCCAAATAGATGAATTTTTAATAAAACAGTTGAATTTTTAACTAAATACTTAAATTTTCTACCTACAAAGATGAATTTCCAGCTAAATAGTCAAATTTTCAATTGAAAAAATTAAACTTTAACCAAAAACAGTTGAATTTTCGACCAAAGAGTTAAAATTTAAAACCAAAAGACGAATTTTTTAGAAGACAGTTGATTTTTTAATCCGAAAAGTTTGAATTTTCAACATGAAGATGAATTCTTAACAAAAAGTGCAATGGTTGATATTTAAACCAATAAAGATGAAACTTCTACTAAAATAGATGAAATTTTTAAACCTAAAGCAGGAATTTTCAACCAAGAAGATTAATTTTCTACCAAAACGACCATTTTTTAACAAGTAACATGAATATTCAAACAAATATTTGAATTTTTAACTAAAAAGATACGTTATTAACCAAAAATAGAAAATTGAAATTCTCAGCAACAAAAATTAATGTTCAACAAAAAAAACGAATTTTTAACGAAGTAGTGAAATTTTTAACCAAAGAGACGAATTTTGATCCCGAAAGTATGAAGTTTCAACAAAACAGTTAATTTTGAACCCAACAGATGCATTTTTAAGCAACAATGAAGAAGTTTCAAACCAAAAAAATCATTTTTTGTACCAAAATAGACTAATGTTCAACTAAAAAAAGGTGCATTTCAACTGAAAATGGAAAAATTACATTTTCAGTTAGAAGAATTAATTTTAAACAAACAAAAAAAAAACAATTTAAAAAAAAAGTTCAATTTTTAACGAAAAAGATGATATTCCAACTAAAAAAATAAACTTTTAACAAAGTAATTCAATTTTTACCCAAGTAGTTGAATTTTTTATTAAAAAAGACCAATTTTCAGCAAAATAGTTTTACCAAAGAGGTGAACTTTCAAGTAAAGTAAAATTATTAATCTTCAACAAAAAAATGATTTTTAAATAAACTGGTTTAAACTTTTAAACTAAACAGTTACATTTTAATCCAAAAAGAGATTAAATTTCTACAAAAATAGTTGAATTTTTAATCAAGAATTATTTCACTTGAATTTTCAACAAAAAGTTAATTTTCTACCAAAAAAAAATTAGATTTTCAACTCAAAAAGAGGAATTTTCAACAAAGCAGTTGAATTTTCACCATAGAAGATTAATTTTAAACCAAAAAGTTAGATTTTTATCCTAAAAAAAAATTCTAAAAAAATAGTTGAATTTTCAACAAAGAAAGATTTTATTTGAATATTCGATAAAAAAGTTAATTTTCTACCAAAATAGTTGAATTTTCAACCCAAAAATACGAGTTTTCAACAGAAGAGTTGAATGTTTAACAAAAAAGGATTAGTTTTCAACAAAATTGTTAAATTTTCAACTGAATAATAAAGTTTTTAACTAAAAATATCATTTGGAGGGAGCTGCTGCGAAAAAATAAATGGAAATAAAAATACGAGGCAAATAAATTACTAACAAGAATATTATATCAGGGTGGCCACAAAACTTGATTTTCAAAATTCTCTCATTTTTGCATGACAAATTTGTCATATTCCGTCATTATCCTTGACAGCTATTTAAAATGCCTTTTATGGAAATTTTCCCACTTTTGCAAGATTTTCGTCAAAATCCCTGACTTTTCCATGACTTCCCTGACCAATAAAATTCTTTTACTTTTCCCTGAATTCCTTATTTTCCGTGACCTCAATAAAAAATATCTCAGTGACCCTTGGAATTCTTGAAAAATCAATTTAGTAATTGAAATTTTTTTTACCTGCACCGGGATCGATATTGTCATAAAAGACACATATCCTTCCAAGATTTGACGACCGGTAGTAAAAAAAGTGTTAAACCACTTCCTTTTCAATCTTAGGGTCAAATAGAAGACTTTGTCTCCCGTTTTATTAATTTTTAGATCCTAATTTCGTGATAAAATAGTAATTTTACAATAATCTTTCCATTTGATCAGTAGAAATGCTACTAATCAATCAATATGCAGGTCGATAAATAAATAAATAAATTATATGTGGGTGTTGCCTTTTTTTTATTCGTTCTTAGATTCATTAAAAACTGGGTTAAATTTTCAAAAAAAAAGTAACTGCCACACAGTCATTTGAGTTAGGGAAAACCACCCTACAGTAGATAATGATTTACAGTAGATAATCTTAATTAACTGGCAAACTGGCAAAAAATGTTCATTATTTCTGTTAGTATAACATTTCATAAAGGATACTATATTTTCTGACGAACTTTCATCGAAAATTTATAATTAATTAATGTGTGAGCGCAAAAAATTATTAGTTATCCTGAGAAAAAATTTCGCCTATTCTTTATTCATCCTTTTTACTTTAATGAAACATTTGTATGGCATGTTTATGCATTAGAATCAAAGCTTGAAGTTTCATGAACAATATTTATTGACACAAAGCGTTATTTCTTCAATTTTCATGAATATTTGAGGACTTTTTATTGGACATTACGTTTTCCAACAGTAGATAACCAACAGAAGATAATCGCAAAATTGCGAAAAATGATACTGTCAAAATTGGCAGCTTTGCGACTGTTTCGTAGTTGTTTTAAGTTAATTTGATTCGTGACATTTTTAAATTCAAGTTATTGTAAATGATAAAATAAGAAAATAGTGTCAATTATTAGTTATTAAAAAGCACATACATTTTAATTGTTTTTTAAGGAGCCTTTCTGAATAGATATAATTCTGCTTTTTTCTGCCATCACAAGTTAGTTTAAATGGTATGAAGATTAAACATCTCGTACCAATCATACCAATATCACGGAATATCAGAGATAAAAAAAATGCCAATAATTTAAGCTTTTGTGATTTTTGTAAAATAATCACTGTTTCAACTATGATTTAATCAATTAACTGATTTTAATTGTAAGTATACTAATGATAAATTATAATTATCGAGAGTTGAGTATTCTGTCATGCTCAGGAGCAATACCAGGAACGATTATCTATTGATGGACAGAGTCGTCTAAATAAAAAAATTGGTAGTTTTTCCTACTTTTAGTCGCTTTTCGAAGATAAAGTCACTCACGGTGAGTCTCAACCAATTTCAACCCAAAAATTCCAGTTTTACTCAATGACCCTTTGCGGAATACAAGTCTGTGACGATATACAGACAATTTAAACCCGAAATTGAAATAATTGTTGGAGGGCTTTTTAAAAAAACTCATATTTTAAAAATCAAAATTTTTGTGATTGCAATGATTAATTTATGTTACTCAGCATTTCTTTGCAGGATATGATTGCCTGATAACCCACTAATATTTTCAGTACAAAATAAATTTAATCGCCGGAGATCTATTTTTAAAACAAGGAAAATTTGCATTTTTTCAAAATTTCTATTTTTTATCTCGTGAGGGTTATTTCACATAAAAATGGAGTAAAAAACAAACAAAAAACTTAAACTAGTGTTTAGGTTGCACTTGGTTAAGATTCATCATACACTAAATTCACAGTAGCCACTTTTCAAAAATAAATTCACGATAGTCACTTTTTTAACATAAATTCACTATAGTCACTTTTTATGATAAAGTCACTATGTTGTAACTTTTTTAAAAAAAAATATGACTTTAATCACTTATTTCCATAAATTAAAACAGAGAAGTCAAGAACTTATGAATTATATCGAATGTCTTTAAAATTCGTAATAGCTGTGTATCAAGGAATAATAAATAATTTCATTATTTATTATTTCTCACAAATTATAGGAAAGAAATTTTTAATAAAAAAAATAATTTGCTACTTTTGAACATATTTTTCATGACATTTTTGTGAAATTTTATAAAATTGTCAAATTTTCACTGGATTTCTTTAATTAATACTATTCTGGTTAAAACCTAGGGCAAACCTGGGTTTTTCTTCCGCCTACTTGGACCAACAAAAGAACTGCTTTATTTGAGAATTGTGCTATATGGGAAAGAACATTAGTCACATTATTAATGCTAATCAGTCACTTTAAGTCACATTTTGAGATAGAAATTAGTCACTTTTTCATTTTTAGGGTACCGTAGCCCCAGGCAGAAACCCATATAGTTTCGGTCGGGTGTCCGTCCGTCCGTTGTACTTTTTCCCAGGAGGGGAAGTAGGGATCGTCTAGGGAAAGTGGGGGGTAAGGTTTAGGGGTTGGAAAATCGGTGGAAGTAGGAGGAAGTGATGGAATGAAGAGGTCCTTCAACGGAGGGTAGCAGGAAAGTGTGGAGATGGGAATTAGAAGAAGAAAGGAAAGTATGGGAAGTGATGGGAAGGAAAGTTAATAGAATTAGGGGAAGTGATAGCAGGGAAAGTGAATTGAAGTAGGAGGATTGATGGAAAGTAAAGTGAATGAAAGTATAGAAAGTGGTGGGAGGGAAAGTGAATAGAAGTAGGAGAAGTAGGTAAAAGACGGACAAGGATTTGAAGGGATACTGGTATGAGTAGTGATGTGGAAGTAGAGAATGGAAGGGAGGGGAGGGAAAGTAGGGAAAGAAGATCAAGTATAGGAAATGATGGGTGGAGTAGTAGGGGAAGCGAGGAAAGGGGAAGTAGAAGAGGGATAAGTAGTGGCGTTCAGAGGAGGGGTAGTATGGGTATATAGAGGTAGGAGGGGAATTATGCGAGGGAAGTAGGAGAAATGAGGGGGAGTAGGGGTAGGGAAGCATAGCAGGAGAAGATTATAATTGCTGTTTGACTAATTTTGTAAGAGTCAATCAGGCTGTGACAGCACCGTGTATTCTCACTTTAATTTCAATTCAGTTCAATATGATATCTTCCGCACTAAAGAATCTTTTGACAACTAGCAGCCACAATTTGAATAGTGAAAATAAAAAACAAGTTCCAAAAGCAAAACATTTATTGATTGTCATAAAAAAGTCTTGTAAACTTTATCTCGAAAGTAACTAAAATAGTAACAATTTTTGTAGTTACTGCTACAGAAAAGAATTTCACTATGTCTGAAGTTACAAATTCGTTACTTATTTACAAAAGATACTTCGTTAACACCAGCAGTACCAAAAAAAGTGACAAACTAGTTAAAAAAATTGTTACTTCCCATGACTGATTGGAAAACAACAGTTGAGTCCAACTTTTTTATTTCATCTTTTTTTCTAAATTTTTAGCTGAATGAAGGCGAAGTTTCTGCTTTCCAACTTCCATGTGGCTCGATTTCACAAGTAAAGTCACGTGGAATCTGTAAATCGGATACTGACACTTTTTTTCTCCCTTTTCCCTCTGCCGTAATAAAGTAAAAGCGTAATAGATTTCCTCGTGCTCTCATTTTGTCCAGCATTATCTTTCCCGCTATGAAGCCACCTCCTTCTGACTCTCGTCGTTCTTTTTTCAAACAAAAATATGTAAATCCCACCAAAAACATCTGCGATGCAAAAAATCTGCCAGCTGCAATTACATGAATATTTGTAAAATCCACGTTAGCTAGGCAATTAAGAAATCAATATTCATAATAAAATATGTTGAGAAACTTCTTAAATAAAGAAACATATTATAATTTTTTATTAAATTTTAAAAAACCTTTTCAAAATTCATTTTAATCATTTCTTTTTGGTTCTTTATAAAAAAAAAATTCTTAATATAGTAGCAATATTATACGCGCGCTACAGCGCGCGGGAAACATTGCATTACCTGCTAATTATATATCAATATAAAACAAGAGCACTATAATTCCAATCTTTAACTCTAAAGTTTGATCAATCAAACAAAATTTGAGAGGCATGGTTTTATTTTTTAGGGGAAGGTTTTAAATTATTTTTCATTCTTTTGAATTGCTCGAAATGTTTTTAAACTCTTTCAAATCATTTTGAATTCTTTTAACATCCCTCAAATCTTTTTAATTCCTCCGAATTCCCAGATATATCCAAATTCATCCAAATCCTCTGAATAATCTTAATCGTTTAATTCGTAGAATTTTCTGAATTCTGAGAACTTCCTGAATTCCAAGGACTTTAAAATAATACAAAGAATTCAGAGGAATTCAAAACAATCGAAGAAATTCAAGAAATTCTATGTATGTATAAATTCAGGGAATTCAAGGAATTCAGGAGGTTTAGAGAATTTGAAGAATTTCAGGAAATTAGAATATTCTAGGAATTCAGGGAACTCAGATTATTTGAGGATTTCAGAGAGTTTGAGAAAGTGAGAGTATTTCGAATATTCAAGGAATTTAGGATATTCAAGGACTACGGGTAATTCAGATAATTTCAGAGCATATAAGGAATTCAAGGCATTCAGAAAATTCAGAATATTTGAGGAATTCAGGGAATTCAAAATATTCAAGGACATCAGAGAATTCTAGAAATTTAGGAATTTACCATATTCAAGGAATTTGGGAAATTCAGAAAATGAAGAAAATTTCAGGGATTTTAGAGCATTTAGGAAATTCAATTAATTCAAAATATTTGCAGAATTCAGGGGATAGCGAGAATTCTGAGAATTTCAGGAATTAAGAATATTCAAGGAATTCAGGGAATTCGGAGAACTTCAGAGAAATCAAGGATTTTAGAAAGTTAGAAGAATTCATATATTTTCAGGCATTCAGGCAATCTGACAAATTTTCATTGCTCTAAATAAGAAACTCTTAATTTCAAAAAAAAATGAAAATTTTTTATTTTAAGTTTTTAAAGCTGTGACTTTTCAATTTTGAAAGCCATAAATTTGATACTGTACCATTTTTCACCTATTACAATAAAAAAATCTTCAATTATCAACGCTCTAAATTATAAATTGTTCATTTCTAAATTGTAAAATTGATTAATTTTCTGTTTGAGATGTTTAGTAGTGAAATTATTGAAACTGTTAAACCTAAGAATGAAAATTTCTCCATTTTTATACCTTCCAAGTCTTTGAAAATGTATAATTTCATGTATCGTCAAACGGGGTAATTTCGGACATGTGGGGTAGATTCGAATATTCCTAAATTGATAGTTTAAATTACTCAAGGTGGGTGGTTTTAACCAGAATCTAGAATCAGTTAAGGCTTGAGTTGATTCCAGATTCTTGGAACAGTTTTGAGTAATTTATCCTATCAATTTAGGGAATTTAGGATTGTCCAAATATACCCCACATGTCCGTAATTACCCCGTTTGATGGTATTCCTTATTTACAGGATGCTTATTATCCAAAACTTTGAATTAGAATTTATTCAATTATATTTAAAGTTTTTAATTTAAAATTGTTTAATTGCAAACAATTATTCAAGCAGTTTCGATATATGCTTTCAATTCAAAATTGTTTACTTTTAAATCCTTTCAATTCGGAAAGAATTTAATCTTTAAAGTATGAAGCTGAAAGCTGACCAACAAGACAAAACATTTTTGAATTTACAGTTTTGAAAATTTTTTGAAGGTGAAAGTCATACAACTTTAATAGTATGGACTTTAAATCGTTCTGGCTAATAATAAATTAAGAATTAAAATTAAAAAATAATAGTTGTAACTTATGATCTGAAGAAAAGTTAAGGAAACATAGTGAGTAAAACGTCAATACATGATTATTTCTGATAAGGATTATTGGGAACTTTTTTTGTACTTGGCAGCGATTTACTACCGTGAATCTTGATATATAGAGGATATAGAGGAAACTATGCAAGAGTAGGTCACTAAAATTTCGAAATCTTTGATTATACAGAAATATATTGAGGAAAAAAATCACTCTGCGGGAAAGCTTAGCTAATCTTTGAACTATTAGTCTCCAAAAAAAATTAGGAAAATTCATCAGTTCGTTGGTATAAATCTTTTAAACAATCTCGAAGTAACATTTTTACAGGTCTCTTTGAAGAATAGGTCGTCGCAGTTGGTGAAAAAGTTATAGAAGAGTCACTTTTATTTTTGTACACTTATTAAATATTCATTGACGCATTCGGATTCCTGTGGGTGAAAAAGTTTGTTAAGATGCATTTCTCGTAAACCATAACAAAACTGACAGGAAGGCATCTTTGACCATGTTCGGAAATTGTCAATTTTGAGTCCATTTAATGATATCAATCTAACTATTAGGTAATTAAGAGAATTGTCTACTCTTGCTGACCTACTCTTCAGAAAATTGACCAAGTAACAAAAAGTATTTCAATAATTATAATAAAAAACGGGAGATCCATCGTCTACAAAAATATTATTCACTAAGTTCCGAACTTGATTACAAAGCCGAAAACTACAAAGAGAAAATGTTATTTCGATGAAAACTGTTCAAAAAGACATTTGTTGTTGATAATATATCGACAAAATTTGTTTCAGTTATGCTGAATATTGTTTCAAAATGATCAAAAGCTTGGAGAATTTTTTTGGCAAATTTTAATAAAATCAAATAACCTACTCTACAAAGTGACCTACTTTTGCAGTTTCCTCTATAGTCACATAGAAAAATCGATTTACGTAGCTGCTGTTGAATGCCACCTGGGACCTTTACACCAGTGATTACGCCAAATTGATCCATTTTGAGAAAAACAGCCAGCCGATGATGACGATCGACTACAAGGAACATCAAAGTTATTACGATGGTAATTTCTGCTTGGATAAGGTAATTAACGACCTATCCTGGCATCCACTATGGACTGGCATTGCAGCATGTTCCTACACGGATTATGCCAAAAGTACCAAGTTTACTGGGCCTAAACTTAATAACGAGGTATTATTAAAGAGCTTATCTTATTATTACAGAAACACATATTTTAAGGGAGATTTGAACTTCAGTGAGATCCCTCAGTAAGTGTTCAACTATTCATGGTGCCGGATTTAGAGGGTCTTTATGATGGAATTTTATGTTTCAAATTCATAGAAATATTCCTTAGATAGAGCAATATTCTTGATATTATTCAAGAAATATTTAATTAAATTGTAAAATTTAAATATTTAAATTTAAAGCCTTTTTTGCTTTTCTCATTTATTATCATGAAAGATATTGTTGCAAAGAACTATGCTGCCGTCCTGATGAAGAAGCTATACAACTACATTTGAAGCGAACCGAGATATGTATCACATAAAACACGTTTACATCTGTACGTATGACAGTTTCTCGAAAACACATATGTGTGGATTTGCTGCACTTTTAGAAATTTCTGTATGAATTTTCAGAGAAGGGGCACTAAAGCTTTATCCAGAAACCGTTTCTAAATTTTCCTTAGAAATTTCAGCAAGGGTAACTGCATAAAGCTTTAGTCACATGTTTCAGGAAATTCTGTTACAATTTAGTAACTTTCAGTTACTGTAACTAAAAATTTCAAGGGGTTAAAAAAAATTCAGTTCATTAATTTGAATATAATATATGTAGTCGATATTTGTCTTGACAATACAAATAGTGAGAAAATATGAGTAAAGTTAATATAAACACATTCGATTCTTGAGTATATTGTATAAACTAGATACATATGTAGTCATTTACATATCAACTTCGCTCATATATAGCCTTACTATAATTTATATTGTTAATACAAATATATACTGCATATTTATATAAAAATTAATTATTAATTTACGCAGCTGTTGCTTGTCACTTGTGGTCTTGATTTACCTTTTGTGAAGTTCATTTACAAAGCATATGATCGCAGTATCTTGTAATTATTTTATTGCAAATATAATTTTCTCATCAAACGAGCTACTAGGTCGTTGTCTTTACTCGCGATTTCAACAATTTTTTCAGTTTCTTCTTCTCGTGCAAATTTTTAAACCTTTTTACGCTTGAGATCATTCAATGTAGAAAAAATAGGTTTACTGCATCGTTATAATTCAGCACAACCTTTTGCAGTGTATTGCCGCCCATGACCACAACCACCATGATTTTTTCGCTTCGAACGCGATAGAGACAAAATGACAATTAACCAATTTGCTTTTTGTATTTTTACAACAATATATATAAATTTTTTTCTTATCTTCATTTGCAACAAAATCATTCCAGAGAATATTTCAAAACATTTTCAAATTTTCTCAGCATTTAAAAATGAAAAGCTTAGGAATTATTTTTAAAAATAACAACTTTCATGATATCATTAAACGGTTACGATGATCAATGAACGGATGATAATGTTTATTAATTATTATATTATTAATCAACTAGAATTAATTTTTCTTTAAAGTTAAAAAAGTCTGCCAGCCGCGTGAAAAAGTTATATATACTTTATATATAGTGGACGAGACAATGATATTTTTTATTTGTTCTATATCGAAAAAATTAGAAAATAAATAAAAAATATCATTTTCTCGTCTACTATATATAAATTATATACAACTTCTTCACCTGGGACCATCGACAACTGTAATTTGATGATTGGGAATTCTCTTTTGTGAAAGTTCCTTCGGCTTCAAGGAATACATTCTCATAACGTATCTCGTGCTTCGTGCTCGATTAAAATTAGTCCGAAATGCGCACTTTTCTATATTATGTTCAACCCTGTAAAATGTATCATTTCAATAAATGTATTAGTATTACAATTTATAATGTGCATTGATATTTAAAAAGACGTATTTTCATTGGCTTTTGTTTATAATTTAAAAAAGCGCGCGTCCTATCGAAAAACATATTCAAAGCAAATTTGCAGATACAATTTAGGCAATCAATTTTGTTAATTAACATTTTATTACAGCTTGTGTCGTTTTTCTATACAATTTTTTTTTATTTTACTGTTATTTTTTTGGATTAAGATAAAAACTACGCGTCCTGTCGAAAATTAATTTATAACAGAGTTGTCGATCTTGTTTTTACGAACTTGTATCTATTTATTTTTTTAGTTGTCCCCCTGTGTCTTTTTTTCAAAAATTATAATTTTTCTTATGTTATTTTTCACAATTAAAATGAAAACCACGCGTTCTATAAAAAAATAATTTGTGGAAAATTTTTTGATTTTTTTTTGGGCAAACAACTTTTATCTATTATTTTTGTTCGTATTTTTTGTCGTTTTTCCAGAAAAAAATTTATTTTCTATTATATTTTTTACGATTAAAACAAAAAGAACGAATCCTATCACAAAATGAGCAATAAAACATTTGTAGATCTTTTTTGGGAAACAACTTTTTTAAATTTATATTCTTCGTTTTTCGTATCGTTTTTCCAAAAATATTATTTTTTTAGTTTTTTAATGTTATTTTTTACAATTAAAACAAAAACTGCGCGCCCTGTCAAAAATGATTAACAAAAAATCTGTATACGTTTTCGTACAAATAATTTTTGTCGTTTCTTTTTTTTTCTTGTTTTGCATAGTTTGACCGAAAAATTGATTTTTTTTAACAACATTTTTCACGATTAAAACAAAAATATGCGTCCTTTAAAAAAGTATTTCAACAGAATTTGTTCATCTTTTTGATATGAACAATTTTGCTATGTAACATTTTTCTCATATCTCGTATAGCTTTGGTTGATAATGGAATTTTGGATTTAAAAAAAACATTTTCGATGGATGTATTGTTTCTTTAGAAAGAATTCTCGAAAAACGCTCTAGATGTGCTAAACAAGAGTTAATTCTCTCAAGATTCAATTACAATTTTTATTCATGATTAGCATAGTTAAATTCGTCTTTTCATAATGAATCAAAAAATTAATTAAATTAACTTAATTTGTTTACCTTTAATTCAAAATTTATTTAAAAAACACATTTTTGATTAAAACGTAGTTGTATAGTTTCTTGATCAGGACGACAGTATAGGTATATTCTAGGATGGGCCAAAAATCGACAAGTTTGAAAAGTTCTTGTGAAAATTCTTGTTTCTTTTTGAAGAAAAGAAAATCCCTAAAAAAAGGTAATCCAATCTAATGAAATCTTGTACTTTGTCATCGAGGTACATATTTCGTGCTCACAAAAAAAGGTTTAGGACAATATTAGCCTTTTGTATGAGAAATTAAATGGTGTTGTGCAGATAGTATAGTTGTAGATATTTTGATACGAATTCAATAGTGCCATATAAATTGTTTTTAGATTTATTTAGTACTTTTTTATTTATTTAAACAAAAAATCATGACAATATATGAAATAATTAAAAAGCAATGTATAAGCTAATAATGAATTCGTATCGAGAATATCTACAAATCTAGGTGCCCTAAAAGTTTTAATTATTAGAAGGAAAGTAAATTATGTAAAAAAATGTATCTACAAATTTTTTCTCAAAAAATTGCACAATACCATCAATTTGTCGTAAAAAATTAGACTAAGATTGTCGCAAACATTTTTTCGTAAGTGCGAAAGCAAAGAAGATATTTAGAATTCACTCGATCTTTGATCGAGTAAAAAAATAAGGAAAATTAAATAAAAGGCACTGAGGAACGTTTGTGCGGCCCTAAATTTCTGGAATTACAAAAAATTATCTACAAATAACGGTTTTTTGAATAATTTCCAAAACGTGGGACCACAAAAATGTTCGTTTCTGTCTTTCTTTTAATTTTCGAAATTTTGAACTCGGTATCTTAATTCATGTGGACAATATGATGGATTTTTATAGATTAGATTTTTTAATTATAAGTTATCCTACTTTGAACGTTGAAAAATTTGAAAGGTTTAAAATTGCAGCCTCAAAGAACTCGAAAATATTTTATATCCAAACATTTCCATCACTAAATTCCAGTCTTCCTACCTACATTGGACAAAACCAATTTATATGGAAAACATATTTTTTCAGCAATATTATAACTAAAATTTCAAATCTACTCAAAAAATTTTGATGCGAGATTCGATATATGTTTCAATAGAATAACTAAAAAAAAGTTCGACAGACTTTTTCGCTAATAAACGGTCAGAAATTGAACAATTTGGGGATTTAATAAAAAAATCAAATATGCGTGCTCCGTGAACGTGTGCAAAATAAATTCAGAAATCCATATTTGTGTTTTGCTCAATTATCGAGAACCAAATTTAAATTTAACATTATTTTTAGTACAGCCACCTACATTTTTTGTGAAAAAAATCAAACAATTTTCGTAGTTCTATGTAAAACCGAAACCTAAATTATAATTTATAAATATATAAATAATTCTATGAATATTTTCTTCTTCTAGATACAAAGATCAAGTAAAGGAAATTACCAAACTCTAGTATGGTCATTCAACGATTGCCTCGCCCCAAAATTAGTTCTGGAATCGCCAAGAGAAGTTACAGTAGTCTCAATCTGTCCTTACAATGAAAATGTTATTATAGGAGGTTGTTCTAACGGACAGGTAATTTTCAATTCTGAAAAAAATTAAAGCTTTCCAATCTCAAGCGGGGAAATTCTGGAACAAAATTGCCATTTTTTTACTTCGCACTTCAAAAAAATTGTATTAAAATTTGTCTTACTTTGGGGTAATTATGAGACAAGCTTTTGTTTTATTGATTATTACAATTTTTTTATTTCAGCCACTTAAATCTAGGGGCCGTTCAAAAAATGCGTCACGCTATTTTAAACACTTTTTCAACCCCTCCCCTTCTTCTTCATAGATCCTTACACAAAGCTTGAACCCCCCAGGTCGACGTCTAAAATACTAACCCACCCCCCTTTTAATTATTAATTTTTTCTTATATTTTATTTGACAATCACCTCAAGTAAAACACAAAACATGCAATGGTTTTTAATCGAGAACTTTTCTACCAAAAAAGATGAATTTCTTATCCAAACGAAATGTATTTTTAACCCAAGAAGACTAACTTTTATCGAACTAGTTGAATTTTCGAAAAAAAAACAGATGATATTTTTACAAAATAATTAAATTCTAATTAAAATATTTGAACAGTTAACATTTTAAACAAAAAAGAATAATAAATCTTAACGAACAATATAATAGTTGATAATTCAACCAAGAAAACTTTTTAATTTCAAGTAAAAAACAGTCCAATTTAACCAAGAAAAAATTCTTAACCGAAAATGTTATAGTTGATATTTCAACAAAAAAATATTTCAATGTTAAATCAAAAACCGTTGAATTCATCCGGAAAGGACGAATTTTTAACAAAATAGTTAACTCCTTAACCAATACATGATAATTTCCACCCAAAGAGTTGCACTTTTAACCAAAAGTCAGAAGTGAAAAATAAATTTCAACCAGATAGTTAAATTTTCGAACCAGAAAGGCAAATTCACCTGAAAACAGATAAATTGTCAACTCAAAAATATGAATTTTCAATCAAAACAAAACGAATTTTCAGAAAAATAGTTATGTTCTCAACCAAAGAGACAGATTTGTAACATATTAGCTCAACTTTCAACCAACTAGTTGAATGTTTAATCAAGAAGATTAATTTTCGACAAAAAAGACGAATTTACAACAAAATACATACATTTTCAAAAAAATTTTAAATTTAAAACGATAAACTTCAAACCAAAAATAGAATAGTTACATTTTCAGTAAAAAAAAATAACAAAAATTAACAAACATTCATTAAAAAAAATTTCAAAAATATAGTTAAATTTTCAATTAAATATTAGACCTTTTAACGAAGTATTTGAATCCTTAACCAATGCAAGTTAATTTTTAACCAAAAACTTGCATTTTCAACCAAAAAAGATCAAATTTATATCAAAAGGGATGAATGTTCAAACCAAAAAGACGAATTCACCAGGAAAGATGTTTCAGTCAAGAGAAAAAAATAAATTTTAACCAAATAATTGAATTTTCAAACCAAAATGGTAAGTTTGCTTGAAAACATTTAAATTTTCAACTCAAAAATATGAATTTTCAAACAAAATAGGTGGAATTTTTTACAAAAATAATAGAATTTTCAACCCAAAAAGACGAATTCGCAACAAAATAGTCGAATTTTCAGGCCAAAAAGACGAACTTTCTGCAGAACAGTTAAATTTTTAATAATAAAAAAAAGAAATTTTCAGAAAAATTTTAATTTTTCAAGCAAATAGTTCAGGTTTAAGATAAAAAAAATCAATTTTTAAACAAAAATGGAATAGTGGAATTCGCAGTTGAAAAAATAGATTTTTGATTAGAAAAGCGAATTTTCAACAAATTATTTAAATTCTCAACCAAAGAGATGGATTATTATCTAATCAAATCAATTTTTAACATAGCAAATCAAGTTTCAATCAAGTACTTGAATTTTTAATGAAGAATATTAATTTTTTCCAATAAAAAAACGAATGTAAAACAAAATACATCAATTTTCAACCAAATTCTTGAATTTTCAACTAAAAATGATCAATGTTGAACCAATATTGAAATTCTTAATTTCTCATTAGAAAAAAAAAATATATATATATTCAAACCAAATAAAAAATAAATTTGTTCAACATAGTCGATTTCTCATCCAAATAGATCGATTTTTAACTAATAAAATTAATTTTCAACAAAGTAGTTTAATTTTCAACCAAGCAATTAGATTTTCAATCAAGAAGATTGATTTTCTACCAAAAAGGGCAAATTTACAAGAAAATGCATAAATTTTTAACGAAGTTGTTGAATCTTCAACCAAATAGTATTTGAATCCTTAACCAATGCAAATTAATTTTTAACCAATGCAAATTAATTTTTAACCAAAAACTTGAATTTTTAACCAAAAAAGATCAAATTTATACCAAAAGAGATGAATTTTGAAAACAAAAAGACGAATTCACCAGGAACGATGTTCCAGTCAAGAAAAAAAAATCCATTTTAACCAAATAATTGAATTTTCAAACCAACATGGTAAGTTTGCTTGAAAACATTTTTTTCAACTCAAAATAATGAATTTTCAAACCAAATATGTAGTTGAATTTTATTAAAAAAATAATAGAATTTTCAACCCAAAAAGACGAATTTGCAACAAAACAGTTGAATTTTTAATAAAAAAATATGAATCTTCAACAAAAAAGTTAATTTTCAACCAAATAGTTCAGTTTTAGGCTAAAAACAATCAATTTCTAACCAAAACTGGAATAGATGAATTCGCATTTGAAAAAATAGATTTTCAATTAATAACGCAAATTTTCAACGAAATAATTAAATTTTCAACCCAAGAGATGGATTATTAACTAATCAAATAAATTTTTAACACAGCAGATCAAGTTTCAATCAAGTACTTTAATTTTTAATGAAGAATATTAATTTTTCCCAATAAAAAGACGAATGTAAAACAAAATACATCAATTTTCAACCAAATTGTTGAATTTTCAACTAAGAATGATCAATGTTAAACCAATATTGAAACTCTTCATTTCTCATTGGAAAAAAAATATTTTTTTTTTCAACCAAAATAAAAAACTAATTTTTTTCAAAATAGTCAAGTTCTCATCCAAATAGATCGATTTTTGACTAATAAAATTAATTTTTAACAATGTAGTTCAGTTTTCAACCAAACAATTAGATTTTCAATCAACAAGATTGCTTTTCTACCAAAAAGGGCAAATTTACAAGAAAATGCATACATTTTTAAAGAAATTGTTGAATCTTCAACCAAATTTATTTCTTTCGTCTTTTTTATTTTTATTACTATCAAATCACAACACAAAAACATTCATAATATTTACAAAAATATTATTTATATATTATTATGTATTATTATATTATAATTAAAATTTAATTCATTATTATTTTTAGACTATAATTTCGTATTTGAATTTGTCGTCACGTTTGAGAAACATAAGACGTGTTAAGGATACTCTTAAGCGAAATTAAATGGTTTCAATAAGAAATAATTAATTTGACCAAAGTCTATACACTCTTTTATTTTATTTTGTACTTATACAAAGATTTGAATTAATAAATTGATTACTTTTATATCAGTGATATAATTTATATTAACAAAACTTAACAATGAATTGTAATTGAACTATAAATTATTAATTTCTGAAAGCCGGAGTTCTTAGAGGCTGATTCTTGCACAGATGTGTTTTTGATTATAGATTCTCAGTGACTTTGTGCATTAATATTTAGCATATCTGGCAGTGTGACGTAGTTTTTGAACGGCCCCTTATAAAAAAGATTATACGATTTAGGAATTTTAAATTAGATTAAAGTCAAATTCAAAATCCTATTTAACGTCCAATACTCAAGTTAATGTATAGAAATCCTGAAAATAAAAACAAGAATCCAACGACACAATTTGGACAACCACTTTGGATGGTTGCCTTCTCATTTTTCTTCCCTCTTTTTTATTTTTTGTCCAAGGAAAAACAAATTTTTTTTTCAAATTACAATAGGAGCATTTTATGGTGGTTGTCCAAATTTGGTCGTTGGATTCTTGTTTTTATTTTCAGGAATTCTATACATTAAGAAAATTATAATAATAAATCATTTTAGATCGCTATTTGGCATATTCCTGGAAAGATAGAAAAAATGGAGGCTACAGTAGTGCATACCACTGCTCAAATTAAATATAGGATTGCTATGAAAAGCCTAATGACCTGGATGCGTGATACGATTGGTGTTTCGGCTGTTGATATCACAGCCATGTCCTCATTGCAAAATAGTCAAAAAGGACGAATTACACAAATTTCATGGATACCAGCTTACAATAAAGTAGGAAAAGATGGCAGGATCATTAATTTTGCAGAAGACACAGATCCTAAAGATTTAAGCTGTCAATTCTTAACTGCTAGCGAGGATGGAACCATCGCATTTTGGGACCTAAAGTTGGTACTGCCAAACATTTACAAAATGTCTTCTCATTAAATAAATTTATTTTAAAAAACAAAATAAAGCAATTAATATTCCTAAGGTGGAAACCAGCAGCACGAAAAGTTAAAGAATCGGACAAAACAAAAGTACCGAGACCAGATGTTTTGCTTCAATCAATTTCTCCTTATAAGGAATTAGATGGTTTGATACAACCAGATTACATTTTGATTGTCCAATATCCAGAAAGTATTCGTCGAGCAGTCATATCAACAATAAACATTTTTACCCCTAAAATTTATGTGGAACAGGTTAAACCGTTTCCAAAAAAAAGCAGCGACATTTCTACTCGAAGATACTACAAAAATATTTTCAAGAAACCACCTTATGAGATGTTACCGAAAATTTTTGTTGGTAACGATTTTAATCCTCTTCAAAATAATTTTTGAAACTATGAATAAATTTTTTTTATGGAACCGTTTTATGACAAGTTATATATATTGAAATGTTTATTATTATTTAATGACTAAACGATAAATGGTTAAGTGAACCACTCTGTCCACATTGCAGCTCCTCTGTTTCCGCTCATGAAGTTGTTCCTCTTACACGGAAATTCTTTATCATTCATTTTCAAGTTATTAATTTTACAATTTGGATTAAAATAATTGAATTTTACGAATCGTGATGCATAATTTGAAAATTAATTATTTTTAATGAATTAGTTTCGAAATCCTCATTTAGAATGCTTCAATTTTTAAACAAAGCTTGGAACTTTCCAATTAAAAAGCATATAATTTTCAAAGTTTTCAGAATGATTCAACTTTAAAGGTTGACAATATTTCAAATTCTTAGATTTTGAAAGGTGAAAATAAAAGGAATTTTGTTTTTGACAGAAAACACATTTTTTAGTAACAAAATCTATTCAACCACTGTCACTTGATACTACATGATATGGTACTTAATAATGATAGTATATTTATCTTTAATATTTCATCAATATAAATTTAGAATTATAGTTTTTAATGCTTAATTCTAAAATAGTTTAATTTTTGAGCCCTTGAAAATAAAGGTTTTTTAATTCTAAAACTTAAGTTCCAAAATATTTGCTTCTAATTTTCTTAATTTTTGAAGGTTTTCAATTTCGAATTTCACAAAAGTTGTAGTGCCAAATTCAAATCTTGAAAATTCCAGGACAATTTCCCTATTACATCTATCAAAATTGCAACATTTTATGTTAAAAGCCTTGATAGTCAGTTTTAAATGTTATAATTTTAGATTTAAATCTTCTTAATAGTTTAGTTTTCATTTTAGTCAGCTTCAAATTTAATCATTTCAGATTTAAATATTCTAAATTGTCTGGTTTTTTTAAGATATCAAATTGGAAGGCTTGATAGTTACGCAATTTGCATTTCAAAGATTGTGTAATTGAACAATTTTGAGTAAAATTCCCCCAGAAAAAATTCAAATCAATGAAAAATTAAGACAGCAATTTCTCCAATTCAGTTCTTAAAAATGCGAAGATTTTAGAAGTAAGGATTGAAAATTAAATTATTTTTATATGAAAATGTTCAAAAATATTGATCATTTCAATTTAAACTTCAAAAAAATTTCGAATTGAAAAGCTTAAAATACAGCAACTTTGTTTTGTATTTTTTTTTTTCATTTTTAATTTTCAATGTAATATCTAAATTATCTAAAATATTATAAAAAATTTAAAAGTTAAAAATTGTATTGTTTAGAATCAATATAGATAAAAATTAAATTATCTAAAATTGATACCTCGGTAATTAAATAATTTTTTTAATTTGGAATGGTTACAATTTTAGAGTTCTGAATCTTTACGTGGAACGATACATTTTTAGTATTTCCCTTTCATAAGTTTCGATTTGCAATCAAAATTAAAATGGTTAAATTTTGAAAATTGTGATTAAAATTAAAAGATTTTTAATCAATTTGAATTTACCTAAAATAATTGAAATTTGAAAGGGTTAGAATATTAAAAAATTTCATATCACAGTTCTTGGTTACTAAACATTTTTTCAGTTTTAAATAAAAATAGGATTAGCTTAAGGATGTACTAACGTTATCTCAAATTCAAAAATCAACATTGTTAAAAATGATTTGTTAAATCGAGAAAAATATTCCCATTGCTAATCCTAACTAATTTTAGAACAGAACTGAAGGCGAGCTTTGAAAAAATATATTTGAGGTTGAAATAATTTATTTAACAATAGTTATTTTATTTTGAAATTTTTTTTACAAATAATTTGTTTTATGTTGTAACAATTTTACATTCTCGAATTTCAGAAGTCTTGACTTTCAAAGATTCAATTTAGTTTTCAATTTCAAATTGTCAAATGTTAGTCGCTTTAAATTGAAAATAATTCAATTTCAAAAGTTTTGCATTTCAAATTATTCAATTTTAAACGCTTTTAATTAGAAATAGGACAACTCCAAATCCTTTGTGATCCAAACTTCAAAATCCTAATCTAAAAAATATTCCATTTTTAACGTTTTCACGTTGTCCTGTTTTCGAAATTTTAATCTGAAATCGTTCAATTTCGAGATTCTCTGATTCAAAATAAAGTTGTTCAATTTTGAACGCTTCGAATTAAAAATGATACAAATTCAACTCCTTTCTAATAAAATTGTCCAATTTCCGGAATTTGAGTCCGAAAGTTTTTAATTTTGAAGGCTTCTGAATCAAAGTTGTTTAATTTTAAATTATTAAATTTCAAGAGCTTTCATTTAGAAATGATACCAGGTAAATTCCTTTGCATTCCATTCGAAATATTGTCCTTTTTCCTAATTACACCTAATATAAAATGGGAAAGACCGATAAATCCCGAAAAATAAATATCGCGAAACTGAAAATTCCAAACAAGAAAATGTTCGAAATATGAAATTCCCGAATTTATAAATCTGCCGGAATATAAAATTCCCGACTTGAAAAATTCTTGAATAATAAAATTCCCGAACAACTTATAATATTAGCGAATATACAAATTTCTGAATGATAAAATTCCCGGCAGCTTATAATAGTGCCAAATTTGAACATTCCTGTATAATAACATTGCCGACAGAAAATAATAATAAAAATAAATAATAATAATAAAATATTGTGATAAAACATTTTTTTTCGTTATTCAATGTATTTTTTTTTTAATTATCGTTTGAATTTAAAATAACAAAGATTGAAAAAAAAGATTTCCTAATGAAAAAGAACAATCCAAGAACAATATTTTTATTACAAAAACGGGACGACTGAAAAATTTCGAAAAATAAAATTACCCACACTGCGAAATTCCAGAAATGGAAAATTCCCAAATAATAAAAGTACCGAATTGGAAAATTCCATTAGAATAAAATTCCCGAACAGATAATAATATTGCCGAATTTGAAAATTCCGAATAATAAGATTCTGACAGAAAATTGCCGAATTATAAAATATCCGAACTAGAAAGTTCCCGAATTATAAAATATATACCCCAATTTGAACAATTCCAATTTATTCATAAATATTATTTATTTATCAAAAATATAATAATCAAATATTTTTATTCAAAAAATTATTTTTAGTGTTTAAAGTTTCTAAAATTATTGTTTGAATTTAAAATACAAAGTGTCTCGTCGCACAATGGGGCAAAAAAAACGTCCGTGGACAAATTCGTTCTCAGAAGACAATTATTATTCGATTTTAACTTTTTTTTAATGAAAGCTAATAAAATTTCGCATCGAACTGTCACGGCCGATTTTTAAATTTTTGTTTATTTAATAAAAAAAAATTGTGTCTTTTGAAGTATACCGGTTTCAAAAAAATGCTTTGATTCAATCAAAAATGCCTAGATAACTGAAAGCAACTATAAAAAAAAATGTCCAATAGCAATGCAAATGTTAAAAAATGTTCTGAATTTTTTATAAACGAATAAGTGACTGAAAATGGTTTCGTGGGAATTGGCGGCGATTCGTCACTTGATTCGCAATGAATTTGAACAATTTATGGACAAAAAGAGTTTTTTTAGTTAAATTATTAAAATTTATTAAATGATTTGTTATTTTAAAAGCAATTCTTATAAACAAATATCCATAACAGTTATTTTTGATGGAATAAAGTTTTTTTCATGGAATCGATTATATATTACTTGGAAATGAAACCTAACTATCATATTTGATCACCAAATTAAAGTTAATAATTGTTTAAACTACCTTAATTAGCAAATGCACTATTTGGTTATTTTTGGAGGTACAAATTTGATTTTTTCGATGCAATTAAATGTAAATAACTAACTTCTAAATTTTCAAGAACATTTTGATGACAATAAACAATTTATTATTGTGAACAACAATTGTTTAAACAAATTTTTGTCATTTTATGTATTTATAAATAAAATACCGCTTTTTCACGGAATTAACAGCCAGTTATTTAGCAATGAGTTTTTGCTATGAATCGATAACATCTGATAATTGTTTAACCAAACTTAATTAACAAATGCAATATTTGGCTATTTTTCAGCACTTAAACTTGTTTTTTTTTTATGTAATAAACTGTTGATAACACATATTTAAACTTTTTTTGACAGTTCGATAACGATCCACTATTTTCATTTTTATGAACAATTTAATTAACGTGCTAAGTAATTTCAATTATATTTGACAAGAAAAAAAAATTTAGTTCACAAATTCATTAGCCGGAAAGGATTTGTTTACTACATTGTTAATAAAAAATAAAAATAGTTGAAATCGGATAATAATTGTCTTCTGAAAATCAATTTGTCCACGGACGTTTTTTTTTGCCCCATTGTGCATCGTCCCGAAATTCGGGATGAGTAGTCAAATATTTTTTGTAAACTTGGCTAGTCGTCCCGAATTTTCGAGACTAGTCCATTCCCTTTTCCAACTCTCCTGTTGTTTTCGGGACGACTAATCGTAGTCACAGCCTTTAAAATCACAATAATTGAGAAAAAAAAATTTATTTGGAAATATATCTTTCAATTCTTATTATTTTAAATTCAAACAATTTTCAATATATTTTTAATAAATAAATAATATTTAGGAAAAAAATATAATTGTTTAAATTCGGGAATTTTCTAGTTCGGTTATTTTATAACTCGGCAATTTTCTGTCGGGAATTTTATTATTTGGAAATTTTCAAATTCGGTAATATTATAAACTGTTGGGAATTTTATTATTTCGCAGTCTTCCGATTTAGGAATTTTATTATTCGGAAATTGTATCCTTCGGGAATTTTAGTGTTGGAAATTTAATTTTTTGAGATTTTTCAGTCGTTTCTCAAGAATGATAATTTAAAAAAAGTACTGTGAACATTTAGAAAAAGCATTACAAGTTTTTTAAAATTATTTTTATTTAAAAATTTTTAAATCTTGAAAAATACATTGAAGATTAGAGAAAAAAATTTCTTGGACAAAAGTATTTCATTATTGTATTTTTAATAAATTAATAATATTGATTGAAAAAACAATATATTTATTTGTTCAAATTCAGGAATTTTCTGGAGTCGGAAATTTTACAGTGTCAGATATTTTATAAATCGGTAATTTCCTGTCGGGAATATTCCAATTTGGGATTTTTATATTTCACCAATTATATCATTTTTGGGGATATTACAGTGTCGGGAATTTTATTTTTCGGGATTTTTCAGTCTTCCCCTAAAATTTTCGGATTCAGAAATTTTTCAATTCAAAATCGTTCAATCTTCTTTTTTTTTAATTTGACGCTTTCAATTCAAAATTATTATTTATTGATTCAAAAATGTTTAAAACTAAATATTTGTTCGATGGTGGATTTTTAAATTTGTTATCTCTTTATTCTTAAAAAATAAAGATTTTTTTTTTTAGGAACAGTCGAAGGAATTTGTGGGATTATAACTTGGGAAGGTTACAATTTTGCAACTGGCCAATTAGTCAATCGAGAATCGTGTAAATGGGCATGGCTAAATATCATCCACGATGGTCCAGTCACTCATGCTGTCAGATCGGAATTTATCTCTGACCTTATCATGACCGTAGGTGGAAGAATCTTTGCACTTTGGACCGAAAATTTTGAACGACCTTTCTTTTGGAAAAAATCAAAATATAGGTATGTATTTATAATTATATAAAACGTTATTAAATATCCGAGAAAAAAATATTTGAATTTTATAATACTCATTAACATGAATTCAATAATATCCAACGTGTCCTGGTGAAAAATATATTTATAATAAAGTATAACATTTCTACAACTGCAATTTTTTGTTAAAACATGTTTTTTTTTCGTTATAATATGCAAAAAATATAACAAAAAAATACAATTAAATACAAATAGACCATTCTTTCTTGTATTTTCTTGTCGAGAAGTAAAAAAATTAACAATAAAGTATAAGTTTCCACAATTCAAACATTTGTATAACTTTTTATTAATACTTTTTTTTTTATTACGTTGTAAAAATATACGAGGTGTTAAAGAACAGGATTTCGCATTTTTTTAATTTGGTTGTTTGACGCCATGAAATTATTTTTAATTTTACGTAAATTACTGCATAAAATCACAAAAAAATACAAGATTTCACCAAAGTTGAAATATTGGGAAACTGTACTTAAATTGATGTAAATACTGGCAGTTAATTGTAGAAATGTACAAATTTAAACAAACAATATAAATTTTTACGAGCAAATTTTAGAATTCGCATCAACGTTTCGTCTTATACTTTACTGTCAATTTTTGTAGGATAAGTAATATATAAGTTTGTACAAGACAGTACAATTTTAATTATTATTATTAATATTACAATTTTAATTTTAATTTTACAATTACACTTTCACCAAGATTTTTTGCTATTATAATAAATCACAGATCGAGCAACAATTTCAGTTATGCAATTTTTTCAAATTAAAATTATACCTAAATATCCTCATCTATCAAACGTAATTTTAAATTAGAGATGTTATTTATTTTTCACCATAATTTTATGTAAATTAATTTAGACAGAGAAATGTATTTTAATGAAAAAAACGGGACGACTGAAAATCCCGGAATATAAAATTCCCGAAAGTGTAAAATTCCTGAATTGGGAACTTCCCTTAGAATAAAATTCCCGAATTGGAAAATTCTCGAACTAGAAAATTCCCGAATTTGAACAATTGAAAACAAAATTTCAAGCAACATTTTTCATCCAGAAATATATATTCTTTCAATTATTATTATTTTAAATTGAAACAATAATTTGTAAAAAAACTGTAATCATTGAAAAAATTTCTCTTTAAATAAAATGTTTGATAATTGTATTTTGATTAAATTTATTACATTTTTTCATTGTTTAAATTCAGGAATTTTATTATTCGAGAATTTTTTAAGCCGCTAATATTATTAACTTTCGGGAATTTTCAAATTCGGTGATATTATTAACTGTCGAGAATTTTATTATTCGGAAATTTTCAAAATTCGGTAATATTATAAACTGTTCGGGAATTTCTTTATTCGGAAATTTTCCAATTCGGGAATTTTCTAGTTTGGATATTTTATAATTCGGCAATTTCCTGTCAGGAATTTTATTATTAGAGAATTTTTAAAATTGGTAATATATTTTATATTTAAAATATTATATTTTAAAATATATAAAATTTATATATAAAATATAAATATAAAATATTTATATTTTATATTAAATAAAATTTGTAAACTGTCGGGAATTTTATTATTCGAGAATTTTCCAATTCGGCAATTTCACAGTTTCGAGAATTTTATTTTTTTTTGTATTTTTCAGTCGTCCCTTTCATTAATAATAAAAGCGATGGATATTATTAAATAATTATATCATTTGTTAAAAACGCACCTAACTTCAGTTCCACATCGGATCAAGAGTAGATATCTCAAAAATAATATCAAACTCATTAAAAATCAAAAAGTTTGAAGATTTCGAAATAAAATTTTGAAGCTTTTTTAAGGATCTTCAAAGGGTTTATGAAAAATTTCAAGTGATTTTTCTTTGAAAATGAAGGCAAAGGGAATATTTAAAATGATTTCATGAAGAAAAAATTTCCATTAATAAATAACAAGTCAACCATGATTAATTTGGAAAAAATTTAAGGAATTTCAAGATATATTCAGAAGTTTTTAAAAGATTCCAAAATAATTTAAAACTTGAAAAGATTTCAAAACATTCAAAAGAAAATGTATATTTTTAAATATTTCGAAGAAAAAATGTAAGGGCCTTTTAAGAATTTTGGAAGGTTCTAAAAGAATAAAAAAATTTTGTCAAAATTCCTAGAAAAACTAAAAATGATTCTTTTTTAAATAATTTTAAAGAAATATTTAAAAAGATTTCCAAAATTTTCAAAAAAGAATCTGAAAAATTTTAAGTCAATTTTTTCAATCTTGCAGAATTAAGAAAAGCCTGAAATTGGTTAAAATGATATAATTATGAAAATTTATACATTTTTTGATTCATTCTTCAATTTATAGCATTGAAAATGATAGCGTGGATTTCTATTTTTTGAAATCTTCAATCTGTACAATGTATGAAAGCTGACAAGTAAAATTTTTGCAGTTTAGCCACTTCTAATGACAACATTTTCTGTTGAAAAGTCTTAAAAGCATCCATTTTATACGCGTAAATTATTGGGCGTTTGAGTTAAAAAAGTGTTAAGCTTCAATTTTAAAAATTCAAAATTCAAAAGTCCGAATAATATAAAAAAGTTGTACTTTCCGGTAATCTTGGTTGTATTTTATTGCATTCATTCATATAGATTCCTGTAAAAATAGTTTTAGTTTTTTATACTTTTTTGTAAAAGTTATTTCTCCAGGGTTAATAATTTTTCTTTATTAACAAGATTATTTTGTACTCTTATTTTATCATTTATCTCTCATTAATCCTAATGATATGTAATAATTAAAATACCGATAATCATCTATATAATTTCCTGATTTAATTCATATCTAACAGAAGCATAAAACGACGTGTAATATCAAATTTCCAGGTGATAAGCGGACATCAGATTATAAAAATTCTATAATTAATGTTATTTCGTACATTATTATTTATGTAGCTTTTATGGCTTATCAATGAGAATGCATTTAAATGCCATACTTTCAATATTGAATTTTGATTAAATATCTGATAATATTACCCAATTAATCTCTACTCTTCATTAATGTATTTAACAGATAATATAATAAACGTATAATTATTGATTGGCATCAAAGGAAACCATCCGTGAAATATATGCAACTTCCATTTGTAACTTAATTGAACAGTTTGAATAATTTATAATTAAACATTTTCGTCAGAAAATGATTTTGCATCCAGTTGTATTCGAATTTCGAGATTTTTATCCATAATAATAATACAACTCAAAAATGTCAATCCGGAAAAATATATTAAAAACTACGAAGTGTCTCTTCATCCCGAAATTCGGGATGAGTAGTCAAATGTTTTTAATAAACTTGGTGAAAAAATTTATGTTTAGAATAAATAAAGGATAAATAAAATTTAATAATATTATATATATATATATATATATATATATATATATATATATATTGCCAACGGCCATACCACGCTGAAAAAACCAGTTCTCGTCAGATCACTGAAGTTAAGCAGCGTTGGGTGCGGTTAGTACTTGGATGGGTGACCATTTGAGAATACTGTGTGCTGTTGGCATATTATGGGTGAAACACTACCCGCATCGGGTAGTGTCACGCCTACCCTGAAAGGGAAATGGCTTAATGGTATACATATATAAATTTAATTAATGAATGATTTTTTTTTTAATTTTTCATTCATTTTTAATTAATAATTTAATTCAATATTTTTAAATTTATTTCATTGTGAGTAATAAAAATTTTAATTATTTTCTTATAATTAATAAACTTATCAATTAATTTAGTCGTCCGACATTTCCGGGATGACTAGAGTCCATCCCCTTTTTCAACTCCCCTATATTTCGGAACGACTCGACACAGCCTAAAAACTAATAACAATTCAGGCTTCATGGTCTTCACACTCTTTCCCCTATTCCTATCTTTTCCCCTTTTTAAGAAGAATTCCATTTTTCCCTCATTGTTCAAGAAACTTCCCCTTTCTCTCGTTTTTTTGCTTTTTTTTTTCGTTTTTTTATTCTTTATGGTTGAAAAGTTTACTATTATATTTTTGATTGAGAAGTCATCTTTTTTGCTTGATATAATTTCAACAATTTTGTTAAAAAGTATTTCTTTTTGGTTGAAATTCAACCATTTTCTTTGCTAGAATATTCGTTTTTTCGCTTGAAAATTCATCAATGTGGTTGAAATTTTTTTTCTTTCAAAACTGAAAAATCTCTCTTCATTGAAGATTCGTCATTTTGGTGTGGAAATTCATTTCTTGGTAGAAATTACATCGTTTTTGGTAAAAAATACAAACTGTTTGGTTAAAGATTAATCTGTTTTTGTTGAGAACATAACTATTTTGTTGAAAATTCCTCTTTTTTTGGTTGAATTGAACTGTTTTTTATTGAAAATTTAAATCTTTTTTTGATTCAAATATCAAATATTACATTTTTTGTTCTGATTTGGTCGAAAATTTAACTGTTTTGTTGAAAGTTCGTCTTTTTGGATAGAGAACTCATCCTTTTCGATAAAAAATTCATCTTTTGACAGAAAAGTCATCTTTTTGGGTTGATATTTAATTCCTTTTCATTAAAAAATCTACTATTATATTTATGGTTTAGGATTCATCTCTTTTGGTTAAGAATTTAAATATTTTGTCAAAAAGTATTTCTGGATTGAAAATTCATCTTTGGTTAATTCTCTTTAATTGGGAAATCTATTATTATATACTACTATGTAAAAATCCGTATTTTTGATTGAACATTCTTCTTTTTGGTTAAAAATTTAACTAAATTATTGAAAATTAACTCTGTTGTTGAAAATTCATATTTTTGGGGTGAAAATTCAATTTTTTTGTAAAAAATTCACCCTTTTGGCTTGACAATTCCACAATTTGGTAAACAAAATTTGTTGCTGAAAAATCTTTCTTAACTGCAAATTTCACTTTTGGTTTGAAAATTCACCTCTTTTGATTCAACTTTTTTGTTGAAAATTTATTTTTTTGAGTTGAAAATTCAACCATTTTTGTAGAAAATTCATATTTTGGAATTGAAAATTCTACTATTATAGGATACTATGTGAAAAATTCATATTATTGATTGAAGATTCATCTTTTCGCTTGAAAATTTAACTATTTTACTTAAAGTTAACTTTTTGTTGAAAATTTATATTTTTGGGTTAAAAATTCGCCTTCTTTCGTAGAGAATGCAACTGTTCAGTTGAAAATTACCTTGATTATTAAAAAATTATGTTTTGAGGTTGAAAATTTAACGGTTTTGTTGAAAATTCCTATTTTAGGTTGAAAATTCAACTATATTGATGGAAAAATAACTGATTTTTTTTGAAAATTTATATTTTGTAGTCGAAAATTCAACTTTTCAATGGATTCTTTTTCTTTCGTGATGGAAACATATTTCTTGGGTCAAAATTCAACTCTCTTGTTGGAAATTTGTCTTTTCGGTGTAAACATTCATCGTTGTAGGTTGAAAATTTAACTATTTGATTGAAAATTAATCTGCTTTATTTGAAAATTCATGTATTCTGTTGAAAATTAGTCTTATTGGTGAAAAATTAATCTTCTTGGTTGAAAATTTATCTTTATGGGTTGGAAGT
>CAKNYM010052271.1:497480-530457 GCA_932195095.1 Andricus curvator
AGTCTTGTTGGTAAAAAATTAATCTTCTTGGTTGAAAATTTATCTTTGTGGGTTGGAAGTTCAAATATTTATATAGAAAATTTATATTTTAGAATTGAAAATTCTACTATTATATGTTACTGTGTGACAAATTCATATTATTGATTGAAGATTCATATTTTCGCTTGAAAATTTAACTATTTTACTTAAAGTTAACTTTTTGTTGAAAATTTGTATTTTTGGTTTGAAAATTCGTCTTCTTTCGTAGAGAATGCAACTGTTCAGTTAAAAATTACATTGATTATTAAGAAATTATATTTTGAGGTTAAAAATTTCACGGTTTTCTTGAGAATTCCTATTTTGGGTTGAAAATTCAACTATATTGGTAGGAAAATAACTGATTTTTTTTTAAATTTATATTTTGTAGTTGAAAATTCAACTTTTTGATGGATTCTTTTTCTTTCAAGATTGAAAAATATTTCTTGGGTCAAAATTCAACTCTCTTGTTGGAAATTCGCCTTTTCGGTGTAAACATTCATCGTTGTAGGTTAACAATTCAACTATGTGGTTGAAAAGTATCTGCTTTATTTGAAAATTTATGTATTTCGTTGAAAATTAGTCTTGTTGGTAAAAAATTAATCTTCTTGGTTGAAAATGTATCTGTTTTGGTTGAAGATTCAACTATTTTGTTGAAAAATTGCCTCCTTTGGTTGAATTCAACTCTTTGGATAAAAATTCGCCTTCTTGGTAGAAAATTAATCTTCTTGCTCAAAAATTCATCCCCTTGTGTTGAAAATTCAACTATTTTGGCAAAAAATTCAACTATTTACTTGAAAATTCATATTTAAGACTTAAAAATTCGTATTTTTCAGTTGAAAAATTGATCACTTTTAATAGAGAATTCAACTGTTTGGTTAAAAATTGACTTTTTTGTTGAAAATCCATATTTTGGAGTTGAAAATTCAACTGTTTTGCAGAAAATACGTCCTTTTGGGCTGAAAGTTTTAACTATTTTTTATTGTAACTGCAACTGCTTGGTTGAAAATGTATCTTTCCTGGCTGAAAATTAACTTTTTTGTTGAAAATTATTCTTTTCTGATTTCTGAAAGCTTTGACTTTTCATTATGAAAACTCTTCTCTTTTGATGAAAATTCATCTTTTTTTGTTGAAAATTCAATATATTTCGACTTGAAATCCTAGAAATGTGGTACCTACATTTTTTTATTCACAAAAATTTGCTCCCCCAATATTCCCCTATTTTCGTGAAAAATCGCCCTTTTCCCTATTTTGAGAAAATTTTGGGCTGTGAAATCTGACAAATTATGAAAATGAACTTTTATAAGAGTTAAAACTTTTTATTCGTGAATATTTGTGTAAAAGTATAAAGATAGGAAAATATGTTAATAAATGTTAAAAATTTACCTAGGTACACATCCTGTTCATGGAGTAATTATCGAGCTTCTACATTAGTTGTCGCACGTTCTGATGGTACCATTGAAGTATGGAATTTCACCACAAAGAGTATCGAGCCAACTTTTACGCAAAGTTTCTCAGGAGGAATTATTACCGGAATTTACGACCATCAACTACCCCTCAATCCGCAATGTGTCGCTTTTTGCGATTTTAATGGTGCGCTTAGAGTATTTTTAACCCCACCAAAAATGGTTGACGTTGAGGAGAATATAAAATGGATGCAACATTTTGTGAAACGTACAGTTAGCGGAGTTAGTGTCAATCAAAATTTTATATTTTTACTCATTTTTTTTTATCATTCTGATTATAGGGGAAACCGCCCTACAGTAGATAGGAAAAAATTCAACTGCATATAACTGCATCAGTTTTCAAAAATAAAGAAAGATTATCGTTGTTAAATAAAGCTTACATATTGAATTGAGTATTCTTACAGAAAAAAATATCACGAAATTAATCAATCAGCGGTATTAAACATTTTTATTAGGCATGGTCAAGGCTACGATTTTGACACCTTTGTCCATCAATAGATAATCGTTTCTGGTATTGCTTCTGGGCAAGACAGAATACCCAATTCTGGATAATTATAATTTATCATTAGTATACTTACAATTAAAATCAATTTATTGAGTAAATAATAATTGAAACTATGATTATTTTACAAAAATCGCAAAAGTTTAAATTATTGACATTTTTTTTATCTTTGATATACCGTGAGATTGGTACGATTGGTACGAGATGTTTAATCTTTATACAATTTAACCTGACTTGCGATGACAGAAAAGTGCAGCATTTTTACATACCTTAATCCTAAAAATGATACCTTTTCCGAAAGGTTCCTTAAAACACAACTAAAATTTATGAGCTTTTTAATAACCAATAATTTACACTATTTTCTTAGTTTATTATTTCAAATAATTTGAATTTAAAAACTTCACGAATCAAAATAAACAAACAAACACAACCTTTAACTTAAAACCGAGCTTAAAACAACTGCGAGACAGTTGCAGAGCTGCCAATTTTGACAGCGACATTTTTTGTAATTTTCCGATCATCTACTGCTGGTTATCTACTGTTAGAAAATGTATTATCTAATAAAAAGTCCTCAAATATTTGTAAATATTAAAGAAAGAACACTTTGAATTAATAAATATTGTTCATTAAACTTCAAGCTTCGATTCTAATGTACACACGTGTCATAAGAATGTTTCATTAAGTTAACAAGTATGAATGAAGAAGAGGTGAAATTTCTGTTTTCAGGTTAAAAATTAATTTTTTGCTCTCACGCATTAATTAATTATAAAATTTCAATGAAACTTCCGTAGAAAATATAGTATCCTTGCTGAAACGTTATACTAACAAAAGTAATTAACATTTGTTGTCAGTTTTCCAGTTAATTAAGATTATCTACTGTAAATCATTATCTACTGTAGGGTGGTTTCCCCTACCCCAGATCAAAATTATCTACTTTTCCGGATCCAAAATTATATTTTAGACAACTTCATTCATTTCTGTCGAGTGGCAGTTGTTATACTTTTGACTAAAAGTCGTAGGTTGGTCTTGGCCGACATAATGTTTATATAAAAATAAATGTCTCAAAATATTTTGAATTCCAGGGTGAGGAAGAAATTCCAATTTTCTTATATTGGGCTATAATTTTCAACGGCTCTAAGGCTTTTTTTCTTTCCTCCCACTTCCAGAAAATCGAAAATGTCTCAGAAAATGTGGAATTTGTAACAAAATACATAAATTTTCAACTCAAAAAGATCAATTTTCAATAAAACATAGAATTCTTAAATTTTCAGGAAAAATGTATTTTCAAACGAAAAAAAAAATGCATTTTCGACAAAGTCTTTAAAATTTAAACCAAAGAGATGAATTTTCAACCAAAATGATGAATCTTCAACCAAAATAATTAATTTTTAACAATGGAATTGAGTTTTTAACCAAGTTGTTTAATTTTTAACCAAAAAGATGAATTCTCAACGGAAAATGTAATAGTTAATATTTCAACCAAAAAATATTTTAATTTGAATTAAAAAGCAATTGTATTCAACAAAAAAGATGAATCTTCTACAAAACAGTTAAATGTTAAACCCACGAATACGAATTTTCAACAAAGCGATTAACTTTCAACCAAATTATTGAATTTTCTACAAAAATAGTTAAATTTTCAACAAAACAGTTCGAATTTTTAACCAAAAAGAATGACTTTCTGGAAAAAATTGTTGAATTTTCAAGAAAATAATTAAAATTTTAACCAGAAAAGATGAATTTTCAACCAAAAATATATTAGTAAACTTTTCAACAAACAAGAATTAACTTTCAATTAAAAATAGTTCGATTTTTAACCAAAGAGATGACGTTTCTACCAAGAGAGATGAATTCTCAACCAAAATGATAAATTCTGAACTCAATTAATTAGATTTTTAGTTTAAAAAAATTAAATTCCTACCAAATAATTAAATTATCAAGTGAAAAATATAAATTTTGAACCAACTATTTGAAATTTTGACAACAAAATATAAATTTTCAATCAAAAATTAAATATTTAAATTTTCAGAAAAAAATTGATTTTGAACAGAAAAAATCGAATTTTCGACAAAAGATTAAAAATTTTCGCCAAAAAATAAATGTGTCACGAATGAGCTTTTCTTAACAACTACTTTCATTTCTAGAAAAATAATTGAATTTTCAATTTAAAAAAATCATATTTTACTAAAAATGGAATAGGTTAGTTTTCAATTAAAAAAGTAAATGTGTCAACGAAAAAAAAAACAACTAATTTTCAACCAAAGAGGTGAACTTTCCATTAAAATGAAGAATCGTCAACCAAACATTTTAATAAAACAAGTGAAAATTACATGGACTTCTTAAAATTACTTCCACGAATGTGACGTATGCATCGATTTTTTATTTTGACCCCCCCCCCCCCCCAACCCCTTCCAGAATGTCCCAAAAACCATCCTCTAAACGATAATCAAGTACTTTGCGGTATATTGGTCGTAAACATTACTTTCCTGCATTTTTTAATCACTTATCATTTTTCATGGTCAAATTTACAACTTTCATGTATTTTTTTAATAACTATTAATCGCTGAAACAATTTTTATGTGTTTAAACAAAACTTTTTTCCCATTTTCTAAAAAATTGACGATACCCTTAGAATGAGATAAACTAATTCGGCAATATAGAAAATCAGTACTGCCCACTCAATTTCTTGATAATTGTTTAAACAATTTTTTATTGTTTGAATGTATCTTTTGGCTGGAGTAAGGCAGAAATGTGTAGTTTTTTAGAAATTTTTGAATAAATTTCATAGAATTCTGGCACGTTTGGTATTATTACTACTAACCTATAATGTTTGGACAATTTTCATTTGTTTAAACATTTTTTAAATAAAATATAACAATTTTATACCTTCTTTGAGTAACTTGAACTATTTAATTTAAATCGAAAATGAACACGGAAGATTAATTAATTAGTTCATGTCAATCAAAAAAGTGAACATTTTGACCAAAAAATTGTTTTAACAAGAGATAATTTAAAAAAAAATTGGATAAGTAATTACAGTGTTAACATAGAAGTAGCTGATGAAATTCGTTGAATATTTTATAAAAAACTATACTTTTCTTATTTATTCCAGACAAAAGTTACATTTCAACAATGGAACATTATTCAAAAAATTAAGAATAAAGTAATTTGATCGTATTAATTTTTGATTTAAACGAATTAGTTTATTTCACTCAGAGTAGATGTCAATTTTTTACATTTTGTCAAAAAAATTGTTTTAAAAATGAAAATTGTTTAAGCAAAGATGGGTGGGTGATGAAAATTCGAGACATGCCAAAATTCTATTAAGTTCTTTACAGAATTTGCAAATAACTGCACTTTTCTGCCTCATCCCAGCTAAAAATTTCATCTAAACAATACAAAATTATTAACAATTAAAAATAAATTGAATCGATTGCACATATTTTTAATATTACCAACTAAGTTTATGTGTTTGTGAGGGTACCAATAATTAGCGAAAAAATGTTTTTAAAATATTGTTTAAACAAATAAAAATGGTTTAAACCTTTGATAATTAATAAAAAATACATTAGTTTTCAATTTAAATTTAAAAAATGATTTTTGATAAAGGAACATACACGAGAGTAATATTTATGGCAAATATACCGCAAAATACTTAATCCTTGTTTAGAGGGTGATTTTGGGGGATTGCTGGAGGAAGTTTCTGAGGTCAAAATCAAAAGTTTTCTCCATGTATTGTCAACTGGAAAATTGAGGGAATTGGTAGAACCCCTAAATCTTTTCTGATCGAAAAAAAGCATATTCTTTTTTTGGGAACCTCACAAAATAAGCGATTATCCCAAAAGAAATTCGAATTTGTCTTTTTTTGGACCACCCTGATGCTGACGGTCATAACTTGGATATGGCATAATGACTGACACTTGACAGTTGCTATTCATGAAAATTCATGAGAGGAAATTATTATTATATTATAATGAAGTTCAGAAGATTCATATTAAATTAGGAATATTGAATGCAGAAAAGTTAAAAGGTTTTTAATTACTTCTTTTTCGTACAAAATGTGAATCAAAATAAAATATATCCAAACGAAATCTTATTTGCAATTAAGAATATTTTTATGTCTATCAACCTCGTGATTTCAGAGAGCGAGGCGCAAGTACTATCAAATATTAAGTCGCTAATTGACTTTCTAATTGAATAATTGCAAGAAGAGTGACAAGTAGCCGAAATATAGTCTTCCATTTGCATTAAATTTTTAAATAGAGATTCAATTTTCATGATCAACTGCTTTCTCTGCATTCTATCAGATAAATTCTATTCAGATAAGCAAGATCACTTTTCCTGAACAATTTTTTATTTTTCCTGGCCGCTATCAATTTTTTTTCAGGTATAAAAATAACATTACACCTAGGACATCAATAATGTTAATGAAAAAAAAAGGTTTATTCCTAAATTTATATTAAAAACTTTTAGTGCCAACAAATATGCTGATTGAAAGATATTACGCAAGAAAAATGTTGATTGAAAAAAATTGTAAAACCACATATATGAAAACTTAGGGGTATTGCATTTTCAACAAAAAAGTTGAATTTCCAACTCAAAAAGATCAATTTTCAACTCATAATAAAATTATTGAAAATCAAATAAAATTAATTTATTAAATAAATAACTCTAATTATTCCTGATAAATATAATAATTATTGAGATATATGATAAGATAATAAAATAATTAAATTTAAACATTTTTAATAAAAATAAATTAAAATAAAATAGCTTAATTTTCAGTTAAAAAATTAATTTTCAACCAAATAAAATGAATTGTCAACAAATTAGTTAATTTTTCAACCACGCAGATGAATTTTCAACCAAGAAGATTAAATTCCTGCCAAAAAAGACGAAGTTTTAATCAAATAGTGAAATTGTCAACTAAAATATCACTTCTCAACAAAAAATGAAATTGTTAAATTAACAGTTGAAAAAATTAAATAAAAAAAAAACATTTTCATCAAAATAGTTAAATTTTCAACTAATGAAATTAATTTTTGACCAAAAATAACAATTTTGAACTAAAATAATGAATCTTAAACTAAAAAAAAACATTTGTAACAAAAATAGTTGAATTTTGGATAAAAAAAATTTGCAATCAGGAAGATAAAAATTTATTTCAATTTAAAATAAAAAACATTGGAATTCAACCAAAAATATGAATTCTCAAACAAGGTGATTAATTTCCTACCAATAAAGACTCACTTTCAGCAAAATACATGAAGTTTTAACCGAAAAATAGCAAAGTTAAAAAAATTGATTTTCATTTTTTTTTTAAACTTCAAAGAAATACATGAATTTTTATCAAAATAGTTAACTTTCAACCACGCAAGTAAAATTTTACCAAAAAGATCTTTGTCCAAAAAAAAGACGAATTTTCAACCAAACAGTGGAATCGTAAACTAAAACAGATAAATTTTCAACAAAAAATGGAACAGTTAAATTTTCAGTAAAATAATTAAATTTAAAATAAAAAAAAATTTTTTAAATCTTCATCAAAATAATTTAATTTTCAAAAAATGAAATGAATTTTGAACCAAGGAGATGAATTTTCAACCAAGAAGATTTATTTTCTGCGAAAAGAAAAAAAAAATTTGAAAAAATACATGAATTCCCAATCAAAGAGTAGAATTTTGGACAAAAAAAAAAGATTTTCAATTAAAATAGAATAGTTAAATTTTCAGATAAAAAAATTCATTTTCAATAAAAGAAAGAACTTTCAACAAAATAGTTAAATTTTCAACCAAAAAGATAAATTTTAAACTCAGATGATGAATCTTGAACCAAAAAATTAATTGTTAACCGAAAAGTTGAATTTTCGACCAAAAAGATAAATTTTCAATTTGGAAGATACATTTTCTACCAAAAAAAAGAACGATTTTGAACAAAATCGTTGAATTTTCAACCAAAGAATTTTTTTTCAAGCAAAAAGACGAATTTTTTACCATGAAAATTAGTATTCTACCACAAAACATGGAATAGTTGAATTTCCAGTTAAAGAAATTAATTTTGAATAAAAATGAAGAATTTTCAACAAAATAGTTAACTTTTCAACAAAAACAACAGATTTTTCAACTAAAATTATCATTAAGCAAACAAGAAAGAATTGTCAACAAAATAGTTAAATTTTCAACAACAACAAAATTTTTTTTCCAACTAAAATGATGAATCATCAACAAAAAAATTAATTTTGACAAAGTAGTTCCACTTTCAACTAAGTAATTGAATTTTCAGCAAAAAAATTAGAATTCTCAATGAAAAATGCAATAGTTGGTATTTCAACTAAAACAGTTTTTGATTTTAAACAAAAATTAATTCAATCCAATCAAAAAAGATGCATTTCCAACAAAATATTTGAATTTCCAGTAAAAAAAGATTTTTCAGTCAATAAAGAAAACTATTTTCATCCAAGAGGTTGAATTTTGATGCCAAAAAGATCAATTTTTTACAAATCAGTTTAATTTTAAAACCAAAAATATGAATTTTCAACAGGAAAGTTAAATTTCAATCAAATAGTTAAATTTGTTACCAAAATAGTTGAATTTTTAATAAAAAAATTCAATTTTCAACCACCAAATGAATTCCTAACCAAGAAAATTATAAGATAAAAAATATATAAACTTATATATTAGTCAGACTTACTTGTTATTACCACATTTTCTTTCCTCAATCCAATATCATGAAGGTTCCACGTTCCCTGATTTTCTATGACTTTCTAGAATTCCCTGAACTGTAGCAAACCTGTGATTCTAAATAGAAAATCATTATGATATCAATTTTTATTTATTTGTAGACCAATTCAATTTTAAATCAGACAGAGAGGTCCAGTTTAGGCTGTCAAAATGATTTCTTAATTGGATTTATTATTATATCGTAAGAATAAAGGAATCCGTAGTTAACAGTTCAATCAAAACAAATTTTTATATTTGTTATAATCATTCGCCAACGGCGATACTACGCTGAAAAAAACCAGTTCTCGTCAGATCACTGAAGTTAAGCAGCGTTGGGCGCGGTTAGTACTTGGATGGGTGAGCATTCGACCATACTGCGTGCTGTTGGCCCACCGTGGGCGTGGTGAGCCCAGACTTGTAGTAGTTATTTACTACAAGAAACTATCCACCTAGAAACACTACCCGAATCGGGTAGTGTCACGCCTACCCTGAAAGGTAAATGGCTTAATGGTATATATAATATAATTCAAAGATAACATATAAATACTCAAAAATTCACAGAAAGTTTCTTCAAAATACAGTATTTTTGGAACGATCGTAGGTATTCGGAATTTCCTTTTTTTAAACGACTAACAAATTCTTGTTCTTTCAACTGATCTCAAAAAAATTAGAAAATTTTGGAGAAATTACAAAATCTCGGTCATCGTTTTTCTAAAAAATTGTTCAATGGATTTTCTCGAAAACCCCACTTTTCAAATATATTTTTTCAGAAATAACTAGCAATGTGTACTACATATCCCGTGAATTTTGTCCATGGTAAACCACTGCTATAAATTGAAAAAAAAATAATTTTGAAAAATCGACTTTTTACGTTTTTCTCAGAAACAACAAAAAAGGTTCCAAGAAATGTTCAGATAAAAGTTTGCACACCTAGAAAATTTCTACCCAAAATATGTCTTGCTCTTTTGAGATACTTGGCATTGTTCACGAGAAAAGATAAAAAATTTTTAGAAAGAAAAGTGTACGCAATGATATGTACGCAATGTACGCAATGTCTGGTCGTGTTGCCACAGATAAATACAACAAGCACCCAATCAGTTGTCGATAAGGTGGTTTTTCGCCATCTGCATAAGACCAAGATTTGTTTCTAACAAGCTTTGTTCCAACTTCTAGAGGAGTTGATACAGGGTTGCAGTCCTGCATTCCAAATCGCTGAAGCACATCTTTAATATACGTCCTTTGGTTTATCAGAATTCCTTCGTTGCTATTGGTAAAATCCATCCCCAAACATCGTTTGAGATTCCCGATATCCTTAACCTCGAAAAACGTTCTTAGCTTGCAAACAAATTTTGTAATCTCTTCACAATCTTCGCACATCACAAGGATATCGTCAACGTAAATGACAATAATCATTAACTTCCCCTTTTTGTTATTTAGGTAGACACAGGGATCAGATTTCGTCGGTTCCACTCCAATGGATCGTAAATCACTATTCAGACGTCTGTACCAGGCACGTCCAGCTTGTTTCAGCCCATACAGGGCTTTCTTCATCAGGCATACCTTGTCACCACGTTCCAGCTCGTTCAACATGATTTTAGCCTTGTTACTCAACCCATCCAGGCTTTCTCCCTTGCAGATGATGTACTTAAGAACTTTTTCCAATCCATTTGGAACTTCCATAAATACTGTTTCTTCTAGGTTCCCGTTGAGATACGCCGTTTCTACATCATATTGTTGAATATGCATCTTTCTTTGAGTAGCATAAGCTATTGTCGTTCGTATGGAACTCAAACGTGCGACTGGTGCATATGTCTCATGGAAATCTCTCCCATGTTCCTGGGAGTATCCTTTGGCTATGATTCTAGCTTTTCTTCTTTCCAAAACACCATCCAAACCATATTTATTTGTGAGAATAAAACGACTGCCAATTACTTTGGATGATTCAGGTCTGTCAATCATATTCCATGTATCCTTCATTAGAATTGATTTTACCTCGTCAGCCATGGCCACCATCCATTCGTCGAAATCTTGACTGGCCAATGCTCGGTTGAGAGGAATTTCAGTTGCGTTGAAAGACATTTCGAAGAAGTCTTCCAGTCTTGCTGCATCCAGTTGATCATTCTGTGTAAAACCAAGAAAATCCTCATTGTCAGAATCTAGTTGATCATCTCGAGCAAAACCACGAAAATCCTCGCTGTCGAATTCTTCATCAGGATTATTAGACATCTCCTGCATGGTCTCATTAAACTGATTATCCGAATTTCGATCACCACAGATATCGATATCGAAAAATTGATCCTCGTTCTCTACTTCGGTGACGTTGTCCAATGAACTTGTCGTTCTTCTAAGAAGGTCTTCATTAGGGTCAAAATCCTCGTAGTTCTTAGTCGTTTGAATCTGAGATTCCTCCAAGAATTTTACGCCCCTCGATATTACGACTTTCCTTTCGTTTGGTAACCAAACTCTAAAAGCCTTCGATTCTGAGCTATATCCAACAAAAATACCTCTTCTGGATCGCGGATCGAGCTTGCCCTTGCTTGGTGCTCTATTCATGACGAAGACTTCATTTCCAAAACGTTTGAAATCGGCCACGTCCGGTGGTTCTCCAAACCAAGACTCGTAGGGCGTCTTTCCATTGAGTTTACAATTTGTCAAAATCCTTATTGACATATTCCTTTCCATTATCGGACTGTAGGTATTTAATATTTTTACCTCGATGTGTGCTTATGAAAGCTCTAACTTTTTCAAATTTATCCATTACTTGATTCTTTTGTCTTATGAACCTAATCTCACACCACCTAGAAGAATCGTCGATGAAAATGACGAAATAGACTTTCCTTCCAAGAGAAGCCACACGCATCGGTCCACAAACATCGGAATGAATTATTTCTCCAACACTCGTCACTCTTTGCGATATTTTAGGAAACGGAGGTCGGCACATCTTTCCCTGTAGGCAGACAGCGCATTCAAAATCTTCATTAAATCCATTGACGTTGACACCTTTAATGCGTTCAGTCCTTATGGCTTCACGAAGAGATTGAATATTTAAATGTCCCATGCGGATGTGCCAGTCTTCCAGAGAATTTTTCTTAGACGTTCTAGTTTTGAGATCCGTCTGAAAAATCTGCTTACACTCTGCATCGCTTGCTCCACTAAAAAGATATAAATCCTTTTCGCGCTTTGCAGTGAGCAACACGTTCCCACAAATATCAACTATCTCGGCCTTGGTTTTACTGAAAATAACATCATGTCCCTTATCAGTAATCTTTGCGACCGAGGCGAGATTCGTTCGTAAGTCCGGAACGTATAAAGTGTCACTGAACTGTATCACTTTTTTATTAGCGTCATTTTTTATTAAAACTGCACGCATCTGGAGTTTCCAGGTATCGTAATTGTCTTTGCTGAGCACTTCGAATTTTGCCCCTGTTGCGTTCATCGTTGCGATACACTATAGCTGGCGTTCTCGAAACGACACTAACCAACAAATTCACCACAGCCACCTGAGTTCGTGATACTGAAATCAAAGTTCGTTATTTCCACTTATAATTTCGCGACACAGTCTGGGCCCATAACCTTTTAGAAAGAAAAGTGTACGCAATGATAGATTAAGTGCACGATAATTAAGTAATAACAGTTTATAACATTTATATTTTAGATAATCACAAAAGATACAAGCTTGGGTACTAAGGTAACACAACTCAAACAAAAGAAGTAACACAGAGATTGTATCGTATTTAAATTCCAATCTTAACAAAAATTATGGATGCCTTTCTTATAAACTGTAAAAGAAATACCAGAAAAAATAAAAAAGTTGAGGTTTCCAAAAAATCTTCTTTCTTTTTTTTAATGAATTTTGGAAACATGGAAAGAAGATTTTCAGGTGAAAAGGTATCCTATCAGTTTTATAGAGGCTTAAGCATTTTTGAACCAGGGAAAAATGTTTTTTTTCTTTTTCTCCTAAACGATGCAATATATCTCAAAAGATCGAGAGACATTTTTTGTCGAACTTTTTTAGGCGTGCGAAGGCAGTGGTTTACCAAGAACGAAACTCCGGAGATATAACGTACATATTGCTAGCTATTTCTAAAAAAAAAGTTTACTAGTGTTTTAAAAAAAATCCACTTTGAAGAATTTTAGACAAACGATCGCCAGTTTGTCATTTCTCAAAATTTTATATTTTTGTTTAGGTCAGTAGAAAGAGCAAGAATTTCTGCGTCACATGAAAGAAGAAAATCCCAAATACCTGGACTCTTTCTGAAAATACTGCACTTTGAAGAAACTTTATGTCAATTTTTGAGAATTCGCAGGTAGTCTTCGAATGATTGTAACAAATATGAAAAAAAAATTGATTAAACTGTGGAATAAGGGATCCTTTATTTTCACCATGGAACGATTTATCCAAATATCAAATCATTCTGACACCATGATCTGGAATTTTCTTAAAATTTTGCCTCATTTGAAATAAGAATAGAATTGGTCTATATTCTATAACTAAAAACAAATATATAAATATTTTCAAATTAATACAGATACAGAAATTCGAAGCATGGCAAAAACATTGGAGTGACACAAACGTAGAAAGTATTGAGCGAAATAGAAAAATGGCAGAAATGGAAAATGCAAAAAGATTGCAAGAAAGTGAGGAGAAACTCAAAGCAGAGATGCTGGAAGCATCTAAAATCGATTCGTCAGCAAAGGTATTTGTAATAAAGAAAAATTCTTTCCGACGAAAGCCACAAAAAATATACATATATGAAGCGTTGTAGTAGAGCACTATAGATAACCAACATTTTTTCTGAAAGTGGTCTTTTTGCATAAAACATTCTTTAAAAATCGAATACATGTACTCCAAGGATTTGTCCGAAATATCATTTTTACTATAGTAATAAAAAGATTTGTAATTCAAAACCAAATAACTGACTCTCTGTACTTGTCTCCCATCTTCTTTTTTTTTAATTTTCTAATATGTTACCTTTTTTTAAACCTTCTTCTGACGATATTCCTCTTCCTAAAAGTTTTTAAATACCGTCAAATGATAAAATACTTTTTTTTAAAGAAAAAACCTGACATGAAACTATTTGGCACTTTTTTCAGCGCCAAAGTACCAATCAAATGCCAACCTAAAATCCTTAATTTTTATTTTGTACCAAAAGCCACTTTTATAAGGTTTTTTCACTTAACTTTTTTCCATGCGATCAGAAACATTTCTTTAAAATTATTATTGTTTCTTTATGAATAAACATATACCTTTCTTTTTTTACAGGCCTTTCAGCAAAAAATCGTCTGTTACAGTGCAATACTATCATACTAAATCTTTATTTTTTTGAAACAGAATAGTTTTTTTGGATGAAAACTTTTTTCTTCTTATTTACCTTTTTTATATCTAGGGAGCAAGTTTTTATTTTTTTTATTGAAAAATAGATTTTTAGTCGCTAGCCAAAGACCATTTTCAAAACCCATGAAAGGACGCCGCACAAAATACGTTGCAAATGGCTCTCCGTGGAATTGCCTTATTTTTTGATATTTTGTTGTTTACGATATTCCGATCAAAAGTTGTCCCTGGAAAAATCTTCAGAAATCAGCCGTTTCGCAACCAGCTGGGATCAAATAGTATATTTATGCACCTAGGGGGAGAAGAGGGGCTTTTTTGAACGACTACTGAAAACGTACATAAGTCGAAAAAGTGCCTCTCCCCCTTGACGCATACGATATTTTATTCACATCTGACGTCACTTTTCAGTCTCTAGGGAGTAAAAAGTTTTTTTTCTCCCTAGGGATTGAAAAGTGACGTCAGAGGTGAATAAAACTGATTGTTGTGGTTCGATTCATAATTTTTTAGTAAGCATTAAATGAAACAAAAGAGCGCCTTTCTATGTTATATTTTACTTGACATTTGCTGCCAACTATAAAATCGAACCCGGTTCGTTTGGTCGAAGAACTTTTTCTTCTGTAGATGATCATCAGGTCGGCTAAAAAAGTTAACTCGATATCCAGGTATTTTTCGAGCATCTTCATCTGGAAAGTTTCCCACCAGGAGATTATACTGATCACCAGGTCGAACGAAAAAGTCAAATCGATATCTTATAGTATTTTTAGTGCACCTTTTCTGAAAAAGTTTCACACCAGGATACTGATACCATTATACTGATCACCAGGTGGACCAAACAAGGAAACTCGATATCCAGGTATTTTTCATGCAACTTCTTTGAAAAAGTTTTTTTTCTGAAAATTACACGAATCATATTCTGGAAATATATCTGTGATGACTTATTGAGCCATTAGACATATTTAAAGAATAGTTACTCATAGAATATGTCTGCGTTTTCGTTGACGTCTGTTGCGCTCTATGACCGGAAGGAAGAACGTTTTTTTTCAGACCTTGAGATCGGTATGTTCTCCTGGTGAGAAGGTTCCCCGAAGAAGGTGCACGAAAAATACTTGAATATCGAGTTGACTTTTTTGGTCGACTTGGTGATCGGTATAATCTTCTGAAGATGAAACGTCCCGGAGGAATTGCATGAAAAATACCTGGACATCGATTCGATATTTGTGATCGACCTAGTGATCGGTATGATCTTCTGGTGAAAAAATTCCCCAGAAAAGTTGCCCATAAAATACCTGGGTATTGAGTTGATTGTTTTGTTCAACCTGGTGATCAGTATAATCTGCTGGTGTGAAACTTCCCCGGAGATAGTGCACGAGAACTACTTGAATATCGAATTGACATTTTTGGTCATTTGCAAAAATTATTTTTTCAAAATGAAAAATCAATTTTCATTTTCCCTGGAATCGTAACAAAAACGTTATTCTCTTAAAACCTTCCAATATATTTTAAAAGCTTCAAATTTTTTTCCAAAACCTTCAAAAATCTACATTTTTTTGAATTACAAATTTTAAACTATCCTAGAATCTTTTTAAAGCTTCTAAAACCATGAAATAACTTCTAAAATAATTTAAAGCTTCTTTAAAAATTTTTTAAATCCTCTAAAAAATTGCCTTAAGATCAAAGATTAAATAATAATTAAGATATTCTAAGCTTTTGTAAATAATTTCATTTATCTCTTTGAAAGCGTGAAAAAGATAAAAAATTGTAGTGTGGTAGCAAAATGTTAAAAAAAGAATTTGTTTCTAATGCTATAAATCACATACAATTGAAATGTTCTCTTTAATTAATAATGTTTAGAAATATTCAGAAATAAATTTTGTCGAAGGGGTTATGAATAGAATCCTTTTGTCATTTTTTAAGCACTCGGTCAAAAAGTTAAGAACAGAATTGTTCTCTCTATTATTAACGAATCATTTACAATTTAAATGTTCCCTTTCAGAAATGAATTTTTAGAATTACACTTCCTTATTTGGATATTGAATTTTCAAAATTCCAGACAAATCAAAAGAGCAAACTGAAAAAAGCCACTTAGTCGTATTCACGCAGTATATGCAACCAATCAGGTATTCAACGACAATGAAATTGAGATTTTCTAGAATTTTGTTCCACATAAAAATTTAGAAGAACTATTTATTTCTAGGGCTTATTTGTTTATTTGTTATTAATGTTATATATATATATATATATAATTTTTCTAAGAATCTTGAGAAAATTCGAAAAGATTTATGAAAATTTCAGATATGTCAAATAAAAATTTCATCAAAAAAGTTAATCTTCAATCAAACAGTTAAATTTTCAGACAAAAAAAAAGAATTCTTAACAAAAAATGTAATGGCTAATATTTCCATCCAAAGAGATTTTTATTTTAATAGAAAAGTTAAATTCATCCAAAAAATAAAAATTTTCAAGAAAATAGTTGAATCCTCAACCAAAATAGATTTATTTTCAACCATTTTCGCTTTTAACCAAAAACCAATAAATAGTTTTCAAAAGAGACGAATTTTCCATGAAAAGTGAATTTTCAACAAAACATGTGATATTTGATGTTTCAATCCAAAAATATTTTTATTTTAAATCAAAACATCAACTAAAAAAATTAATTTTTAACCAAGAAGACAAATTTTCAGCAAAATCCTGTAGTCAACAACAATTAGTGTGAGATTTTAGAGAATTTCGTTACACCTATTTTTTAGATAAGATAGGATATAAAGCCAGCAAATCCCAAATAAAATCTCTAAGTACTGTGTGAAAACATTTTTTTTGTAGACTAAGATCCCGACGGATTTTATTGAAGCTGCGAGAATTCGATGGACTTCGATGGAATTAAAACGTATGCAACATATCATCCTAGAGAAAAAGGGTTTAAAAAAAGAAGAACTCGAGAAACGACGGGCACCGATTTTGAAAATGGAGAAGGAAGCAGAATCAAAAAAGCGAAAATTGAAGAAAATTATGCAACTTCAAGATAAAATTTTCGAGGACACGGCTGCTTTTCTGTTCCCCAAACAGTATTATGAACAACAGCAAAGAAAAGTTCGACCCTCGTCTGTCCCCGAAGAAAAACTTGAGCCACCTAGGAAAGAAGTTAAAACTTCTGAAGAGGTATTTTACAAGTCTGGGGGACTTTCTTAATTTTATCAATTTAGACGAGTTTAGGGAGATAAAGTGAAGATGTCTCCTTTTAAAAATTTATTTTCAAAAAGAGACACTCCTTATTTTAAGGTTACCAGGGCATAAGGGCATAATTGCCAAATTTCGAAATGGCGTTTAATTGGCTCAAAATAATTGTTTTGACCTAGTAGAAAAATATAAATTATCAAAGATTTCACTTGAAACTTTATTTTTGAAGTTATTGCACTTTTCTCTTTTGGACACTTTTTAAGTTTCTGAATATAAATTGCACCAGTTCACTAAAGGATGTACAGGGTGGTCCAAACAATTTTTAATTTAAAGGCGCTCTCGAAAATATTTGTTCCTTTTGAAGAAAAAACTATGTATGAATTCGAGCTGAAACGAACAATACCTAGCACTCCCTCATCGGCCATAAAGCTTTTAAAGCTTACCTTTCTTATTTTTGACTTTACGAAAAAATATGAAAGGAATTATTTTCTTAAATATTTACCGTGAACTCAACGATGTAATTCGAGTTTTAGAAAAATTAATCTAAGTGGGTGTTTTTCGCAATTATATAATTTTTGTATACATTAATCAATGCGCTTGAGTCTGCCTTTAGAAGGAGAATTTCTAGATGAATTCATTAGCCTATAATAAAATACATTTTGGTATTCTAGAACATAAGATTGGTTCATGTATAAAGAATCATATTATTGCAAAAACCCCATCAAGATCCAATTTTCTAAAAATATAATTTCACTGTTAAATTCGTGGTGAAAATTTAAGAAAATAATCTTTGTGATATTTTTTCTTAAATTCGAAAAGAAGGAAGATTTTAAGATTAAAGAGCTTTAAGGCCGATTAGGGAGTACCAGGTATTGTTGGTTTCAGCTGAAATTTTTTGAATTTTATGATTTTGCTATTATGCGTACCCTACTGTATAGTGCTGGACTGGGTTTCAACCCAGTTAACTAAAACTCTTTTTATTGTAAAAAATCCCAAAAAATGCAAATCTTAAGGTTCTAATTGATTCAAAGAGCTTCTTCATGGCTAGTTTTCATGTTTTTAAACAAAAACTTTCGATTCGTTTATATAGAAATGACTGAATAATCCCGAAAAATACAATGAGAAACTTACTGTCAATTTAAGATTTTCAAATTAGAAAATTCCCGATAGTTATTAATATTGCCGAATTGGAGAATTACCGATTATAGCTAATTCCCGAAATTATATCGCCCACATTATAAATTATCCGACATTATAAAATTACCGACGCAGAGATAAAAGTATTTTCTTTCTTTTCTTAACAATTTCTTAATTCTTTAAATTCTTATTTAAATTTCCTAGTGTTGTCGATTGTCTAATTTCCGGAATTTTTTACTTAGAATTTTTCATTTATCGGAAATTTTGTCGTATGGGAAATTATATTTTTCGATATTTTCAAGACGTCTCTTAATATCTTCAGTTCGTTTTTTGGGTTTGAAAATTTTTAAAAATCCTATTTGTGAAGAAATGATGGTAAGTTTTTTGTATGTACAGTTTTTGCTAGTGAAGAAATAAGAAAAAAAATTTCTTCAATTTAGAATTTTTTTGAAAATGTTCAAAAAGCATGTTTTTTTTGTAAAGCAAAATAATATCATATTTCTTTGATTCAAGCTGAAGAAATTTTATCTTCGACATATTCAACTTTTTCCAAAAAAATTGTCGATTTAACTCAATCCAAATAACACGTTTTTGCAAATTTTGAACAAAATTCTTAATTAAACAATTTCTTTTTTTAATTTTCCTTTTTCACTGTTCACTATAAAAAATTGTGAGAAGAACGAAAACAAGATTTATTATAAAATAATCAAAGAGAAATGATTTTGAAATAGAATCGATTTCTTGAAAAAATCAAAAACATTTTGTTTGGAAACATGAAAAATGACCATGAAAGAGCTGTTGAAATCAATTGGCACCTCAAAATTGGGATTCTCTGGCGTTTCAAAACCAAAATAGATATATTTTTAACAAAAGTGTCGAGTTTTGTTTCAACTCGAAAGATTAATTTTCAATGAAATATTTGAATTTAAATCAATAATAATTTTCAACCAAACAGATGCTTTTACAAAAAAATATTTGAGAACATTCAAGCCAAAAAGACGAATTTTTCGAAGACAGTTGAATTATCAACCTGAAAAGTTGAATTTTCAACAAAACAGATCATTTTCAACGAAGAAGGTAAATTTTCAACCAAATAGTTGAATAAAAAAAATTCAACCAAATAATTAAATTTTTAATGAAAAGAGACGAATTTTTAACAAAAATGGTTGAATTTTTAACCAAATGGTTGAATTTTCTAACAAAAAGAAGAGCCTCATAGAAAATAGTTGCATTTTTGACCGAAAAAGACGACTTTTCAACAAAACAATTGAATTTTCAAAAAAAAACTCAACCAAAAAAGGTTGCATTTTCAACCAAATAGTTGATTTTTGAAAAAAATACGAATTTTTTAGAAGGCAGTTAATTATTATCAGCCTGGAAATTTGAATTTTAAACAAATCCATAGCTTTTAATCCAGAAAAATGTATTTTCAACAAAAACAATGAATTTTTAACCAAATAGTTAAATTCTTATGCTAAAAAGACGAATTCTTTAGAAGACTTTAGTTTTCACCAAAAAAGTTAATTTTCAACCAAAAAGATGATTTTTCTACCATAAAAAAGGAAACTTTAATCCGAAAGGATTAATTTTCTATCAAAAAATGCCAATGTTCAACAAAACAGTTATATTTTCGACCAAAAAGTATGAATTTTCAATGAAATAGTTGAATTTTCAACAAAATAATTAAATTATCAACCAAATAATTAAATTATCAACCGAATAGTCAATTTTTTACCGAAAAGAAATCACTTTGAACCAATAATTGTTGAATTTTCTTATTGAGTTCTATTAATTCAAAAGGGGTAGAAGGGGGATAAAGCAAAGGCTGTGAAGATTGTAACTAAATGTAAAATTAATTGAATTTAAGCGTTTTCGACTTAAAAATGTACAACATTTAAGGCTTGCAATTTTGAAAAATTAAAACTTTGAATACAGATTGATGGAATTAGAAAGTGCTGAATTTCAAACTCTATTCATTTGAAATTTTCTAAGCATAAAACTTGAACTGAAAATTATACAATTTTTAATGTTCTAAATTGAATAATACAACTCTTTCTAGTTTTGATTTTCGATTTTAAGTTTCATTGTATTAAAAATTGAAACTAAGTATATCGAACTTCTGAGAAAAGTGGACAATGTCGATCAGTCGCATTTTTTCTAAACAGTCGAAAAAAGTCGAGAAAGTGAGATTAGAGCGCTGTATGAATGTTCAGAACTTCAGGTTCATCTTTCATGGTTCGACAGAGACGCGGCGTGTCTGAAAGGGAGTTATATAAAATTTTTATAAACGTCTCAGATCTTTGCAGGATCTTTGAGTAGAACATAAATAGGGATGTTTTGGACAATAATGGAAATGTTTCGTCGAGTTCTGTCAAAATAAAACTGGTTTAAAGGTTTTTTATACCTTTTTTCACTAATTTCGTAAATAAAGCGGCTTAAAAAAATAATTTTTTGAAAGTTACGTATCAGCAAATCTCTACAATAATTTTTTGGGTCAAAGGACTTGATTTAAACAAAATTTTCCCGCCTATCCGGTGTCGCTATTTTATTTTAAGACAGCTACATAATTTTTTAAGGTCAAAAATAGTATGGTTTTACGCAATTTTCAAAAAATTCTTACAATTTTTTAAAACGAGCTAACGTTACCAGATAAGCGGGAAAATTTTGTTTGAAGCATGTACTTTCAGCAAAAAAAACACGTCCATTGACTGCACATTTATTTCTAATTCAAATTTTATTGATACAATCGCTATACGAAAATGTCGTTTTTACCTTCTTTTCGGAACTCTTTTTGAACGACTGCAGCTTAATTTTCGTAAACTTTTTGTTTGTTTGTACTCTTTCTTGAAAGAATTTTTTTACTTGGAAACACTGAAAATTCTCGCATTTGGTTATAATGGAAATCATCTCTCTTAATCAAAAGAAAATAAATAAAAAAAATGATAAACATAAATGTTCAAAACCCAATTATGTGCTTGTCCGTTTTTTTTTTATTTATTTTTTTTGTTTTTTGATTAAGAGAGATGATTTCCATTATAACTAAATGCGAGAATTTTCAGTGTTTCCAAGTCGAAAAATTCTTACGAGAAAGAGTACAAACAAATAAAAAGTTTACGAAAATAAAGCTGCAGTCGTTCAAAAAGAGTCCGAAAAGAAGGTAAAAACAACATTTTCGTATAGCGACTTTATCAATTAAATTTGAATTAAAAATAAATGTGCAGTCAATGGTCTTCGCTAAAAGTACATGATTCAAACACAATTTTTCCGCTAATCTGGTTTCGTTAGCTCGTTTTAAAAAATTGTAAGAATGTTTTGAAAATTGCGTAAACTCATACCATTTTTTGACCTCAAAAAAATTATGTAGCTGTCTACAAATAAAATAGCGACACCGGATGAACGGGAAAATTTTGTTTAAATCAAGTGCTTTGACCCAAAAAATTATTGTAGAGATTCGCTGATACGTAACTTTGAAAAATGTATTTGAAAGCCGCTTTAGTTACGAAATTAGTGAAAAAAGGTATAAAAAACCTTCAAACCAGTTTTATTTTGACAGAGCTCGACAAAATATTTGCATCTTTGTCCAAAACATCCCCATTTATGTTCTACTCAAAGATTCTGAAAAGATCTGAGACGTTCATGAAAATTTTATTTAACTCCCATTCAGGCACGCCGTGAAAGCTAAGTGATAGCTCGAATGTTCTTTTTTGTTAAAAAAAAACCAGTTGCATTAAAGTTCGACAATTCGAGTTTTGGCACTTATGCCCTTATCCTCGGGACTTTTTGGTTAAGTATATTTTGAAGATAATATTTTTTGTCCTATTTTTACTAATATTATTAATCCAACTTCAACCTTGGAAACTCATCTTCGTCAGAGATTATTGGAGTAGTTTTCCAGTGACTTGTAATCTCGACAAATCGTTACATTCCACATCTTACTGTGGAATTTATTGTCCAACTTTCCAGAGCAGTTACTCAGGGTCCCATTATTTTCTTGTAGATACAATTCAACACTCCAGAGGAGGAGATTATCTACAACTTCATGGAAGTTCAAGCGGAAGCTTTATCGTCGATTCACCGGGATCCTCACAAGTACGCATTCCAGTGGCGACATACTCTGTCAGAGGGCATGGCAAGAAGAAATATCATGGATGTTGAACTCCGAAAATTCAATAAATACAAGAAAAGAACGAGAGGGAAAGAAAATTCACATGAAATTCCTCAAAACGTCGATTTTCCATCCATGGTTTATTCCTCAGAAGACATAGACATAGAAAGTAATCAGGATGTACAGGATTGTGAGTCTAGCTCATCTGATCACGTCAATTATCATGTCGGAACGGGACATGGCTCCAATTAAGGATATATGATTGTTTCATAGTGGAGAAAAATCCCACAAAATATTTTTCGAAAATTCAAAAAAATAGCGGAATAATGGGGTTGAGGGCAACCTTTTTTTAATGCTTTGGTTCTAATTATCCGATTCAACTTTTCGACGTTAGAACCCTACAAAATTCATTTTTCTTGTTAGAATCTACTGTTATTTGTTGTTCAAGATTTAAATTAGAGAACTAAAATTGTTTAAGACATCAATTTTCCATTGATAGTTTATTCCTCAGAGGGTATAGATACAGAAAGTAATTAAGATATACAGGTATGCAAGACCACCTCATCTGATCACGGCAATTTTCATGTCGAAACGGGATTCGGTTCCAATTCAGGATATATGATTGATAGTGAAAAAACACCACCAAATATTTTTCAAAAATTAAAAAAAATGGTTGACTTATCGGGCTGAGTTTTTGGGCAACTTTTCTTTTTAATTCCATAGCTTTAGTTCTAATTCACCGATTTAACTTTTCAACTTTTGAAAACTAAAAAATTCATTTTTTGTTTGTTTGAATCTACTGTTATTCGCTGTTCAAAATTTAAAACCAAAGAAATGAAATTGCTTAAAACGTCGATTTTCCATCGATAGTTTATTCCTTAGAAGACATAAGTATAGAAAATAATCAGGATGTACGGGATTGTAAGTCGACCTCATCTAATCACGGCAATTTTCATGTCGAAACGGGATTCGGTTCCAATTCAGGATATATGATTAATAGTGAAAAAACACCACCAAATATTTTTCGAAAATTAAAGAAAATTGTTGACTTATCGGGCTGAGTTTTTGGTCAACTTTTCTTTTTAAATGCCATTGCTTTAGTTCTAATTGACCGATTAACTTTTCGACTTTTGAAAACTAAAAAATTCATTTTTTTTAATCTACTGTTATTCGTTGTTTAAAATCTAAACCCAAATAAATAAAATTGCTTAAAATGTCGATTTTCATCTATAGTTTATTCCTCAGAAGACATAAATATAGAAAGTAATCAGGAAAAATCTATTCCAAACATTTTTCGAAAATTAACAAAAAACTTGTGGACTTATCGGACTGAGTTTTTAAACAACTTATCTTTTTAAATGCCATAGTTTTGGTTCTAACTGACCTATTTAACTTTTCGAAGTTTGAAAACTAAGAAATCCGTTTTTGTTATTGAATTCGACTGTTATTTGTTGTTCAAAATGTATACCCGAATAAATAAAATAGCTCAAAACTTTGATTTTCCATCGATTGTTCATTCCTCAAAAGACATAGACATAGAAAGTAATGAGGATGTACAGGAGTGTAAGTCTAGCTCATCTGATCACGGCAATTTTCATGTTGAAATGGTATTTGGCTCAAATCCTGGATATATGATTGTTTGATAGTAAAAAAAAAAACACCACCAAATTTTTTTTTTAATTAAAAACAATTGCGGACTTATAGGACTGAGTTTTTGGGCAACATTTTTTAAAATTCCATAGATTTAGTTCTAATTGAGTGATTGAACTTTTCGACTTTTGAAAACTAACAAATTAATTTTTCTTGTTGGAATCGACTGTTATTTGTTATTCCAGATTTATAACCAAAGAAATCAAATTGCTCAAAACGTCGATTTTTCCGCGATAGTTTATTCCTCAGAAGGCATTATAGACATAGGAAGTAATCAGGATGTACAGGATTGTAAGTCCACGCCATCTGATCACGGAAATTTTCATGTCGAAATAGGATTTGTCTCCAATTCAGGATATATGATAGTTCAATAGAGAAAAAAAAATGCGATGAAATATTTTTCAAAAATTCAAAAAAATGGCGGACTTATGAGGCTGAATTTTAGGCAACTTTTTTTTAATGCCATAGCTTTCATTCTAGTTGATCGATTTAACTTTTCGACTTTTGAAAATTAAAACAGCTCTTCTTCTTGTTAGAATCTACTGTTATTCGTTCGAGATTTAAAACAAAGAACTGAAATTGTTTAAAACTTCGGTTATCCATCGATAGTTTATTCCTCAGAAGACATAGACATAGAGAGTAATCAGAATGTACAAGATTGTATAGATAGATAAACGTTTATTTTTCAGCCTGCTGGCCTTAAAAAATTGACTTGCCTACACTTCCATTTTTTTACAGAATTTTCTCAAAACTAACCCTTAAAACTAACATCCTTCCACACCTTATCTCTAACGCCGCTCGCTCTTATCGCCTTGCCTTCCTCGCTTCGCCTCGCCTCGCACGCATGTCCATACTTTCTCGCTTTGCCTCGCATTACCAAACTCTGCCTCCGCGGCTAATACCTAATACTTATCTACTATTTACAATATTTACATTTACTTATATTTACTTCCTCCTCTATTTCCCAGGTGCGAATTGTCGGTCGGGCCACGGTTGGCCCAACCTTTGTAAGGTCGGCCCAACTTTCTGAGCCAATGGTCGGGCCAACCAGCGTAATGATAACGCATGCCATCCCTATTTTAGACAGTTGGGCCAACAATAGTTGTCATGGTTGAGCCAACCGCGGAATACAAGGTTGGCATAACATTGGTTTTCAAAGTTGGTCCAACTTTGTCAGCCAATGGTCGGGCCAACCAGCGTAATGATAACGCATGCCGTCCCTATTTTACACAGTTGGGCCAACAATGGTTGTCATGATTGAGCCAACCGCGGAATACAAGGTTGGCATACCGTTGGTTTTCAAAGTTGGCCCAACATTGAGAAAAAGCGTTGTTTAACCAATGCTTCTTCTGCGAATTGATCGTCGGTCCACGATCGGGCCAACCGTAGGACGGTCGGTCCATCTTTGTGCGCCACCGGTCGGGCCAACCAGCTATGTGATGTCGGCCCAACCTTGGGCAACAGTGTTGTCCAACAAAAAAATAGGTATTCAAAAAATAAATAATAATTGATTGCGAGTATTTTGACTATAAATGTTAATGGTCCTGCTTAGAATGAATACATATATTACATTTTTAAACATTATATTACAAATAACATTTCTAACGCTATGGGGTTTCGAACCTACACCTATACCTGAATCTATTGCCTAGCAGTCGGGAGTCTTACCCATTACTCTATACCTAAAGAATTGAAAGTCAATGAATAAACCATCCTCATAAGCTACAGCTCAAAGCATTAAAAAAAAACAATTTGTTAACTCTTTTTTCTCATTGATTTTTTTATTATTATGCGACATCATGGAGATGTAAAATAAATTAACTGTTAACGGGAATATAAGTTAAATAATTTGAACCGATTAAAATTTTTAGGATTTCGTAGCCAACCTTGGGCCAGAGTTGGGCCGACGGTCGACAGCAGAAAGGTTACTTGCACTGGATAATATTACGCCGATGGTCGGGCCAACTATCGCCAAGGGTCGGGCTGCTCGTATCATTACGGTTATTCTGAACCAATTTGACAAAGCCTGAACGACCGTCGACCCAACCTTGGGCCAGAGTTGGGCCCACGGTCGGCAGCCGAAAGGTTACTTGCACTGGATAAAATTACGCCGATGGTCGGGCCAACTATCGCCCAGAGTCGGGCCGACCGTAGTGTTATGGTTACTTGGAGCCAATTTGCCAAAGCCTAAACGACCGTCGACCCAACCTTGGGCCAGGGTTGGGTCGACGGTTGGAAGCAGAAAGGTTACTTGCACTGGATAAAATTACGCCGATGGTCGGGCCAACTATCGCCCAGAGTCGGGCCGACCGTAGTGTTATGGTTACTTGGGGCCAATTTGCCAAAGCCTAAACGACCGTCGACCCAACCTTGGGCCAGGGTTGGGTCGACGGTTGGCAGCAGAAAGGTTACTTGCACTGGATAATATTACGCCGATGGTCGGGCCAACTATCGCCCAGAGTCAGGACGACCGTAGTGTTATGGTTACTTGGAGCCAATTTGCCAAAGCCTAAACGACCGTCGACCCAACCTTGGGCCAGGGTTGGGCCGACGGTTGGCAGCAGAAAGGTTACTTGCACTGGATAATATTACGCCGATGGTCGGGCCAACTATCGCCTAAAGTCGGGCCGACCGTAGTGTTATGGTTATTTGGAGCCAATTCGCCAAAGCCTAAACGACCGTCAACCCAACCTTGGGCCAGGGTTGGGCCGACGGTCGGCAACAGAACGGTTACTTGCACTGGATAATATTACGCCGATGGTCGGGCCAACTATCGCCCAGAGTCGGGCCGACCGTAGTGTTGTGGTTACTTGGAGCCAATTTGCCAAAGCCTAAACGACCGTCGACCCAACCTTGGGCCAGGGCTGGGCCGAAGGTTTGCAGCAGAAAGGTTACTTGCACTGGATAATATTACGCCGATGGTCGGGCCAACTACCGCCCACAGTCGGGCCAACCGTAGTGTTATGGTCATTTAGAGCCAATTTGCCAAAGCCCAAACGACCGTCGACCCAACCTTGGGCCACAGTTGGGCCGACCGTTGGGTGAGTTTTGGAAGCCAATGTCGGCTTCTAACGTTGGCCCAATTAAGGTGGCTTCGACCTGCTATAGTTGGGCCAACCTTGGTTACCAAAATTCGGTTGCCAAAGCCGGCCCGACCTTGGGCCGACCGTCAACTCTGGTTGCCAACCCAAATTCGCACCTGGGTTACAATCTTTCCTTCTCCATTCCTCTTCCTCCTTCCTTCTCCTCTTCTCCATCTTACCCAAGACTCCCTTCACCCATGCTACTGCCCTTTTGTCCCCCCTTTCATGCATCAATACCTCCATGCTTATCCCACTCCTTTCCACCTCTACGCACTCCTCCAACCAGTGCTCCACTCTTGCCTCCCCCTTCCCACATAGTTCACACATCCTCTTTTCCCTAGCGAACCAAAACCTATTAAAACCCTCCATGCACCCACATCTCATCCTCGCTATAAGCTCCTGACTTCCTTTCTCTCCTTTCTCACACAAATATTGCGCTCTCGCCCTTGGCATAATCCACACATAGTTCCCATTAAACCTTGTCTCTCTTATTCTCTCTTCCTCTGCTGTCTTCTCTCTCTCCATGCCGTTTTTATTAACCAACTCATATACCTTCCTTCCTTCCTCATGCATCCTTCTCACTTTACCCATCTGCAGTCCATTCGTTCTAAAATACCTTTCTCTTTCAACTTCCATCTTCCCACCCCCTCTCCTGTTCTCCTTCTTCCAGCAACACTCCCTAACCAGCTTAATTCCCCCCTCTTCCAAAAATTTCTCCTCATATTTACACGCTCGACTCCCCGCTAGAATCCCTACACTCGTTCTCCCCGTCTCCCTCCTGACAATATAATTAGGCGTGTTCCTTGCCAGCCCCAGTGTCCACTTTACATACCTCTCCTGTGTCCTACTTACCTCTTCGCTTTCCTTCCACCCCCACACCTCTACTCCATACAATAGCACACTCATCACTAGTCAGTCAAACAATTTCATTCTCCTTCCAAAATCATCTGCGAATAACTTCTTTCCCAACCCCCACTCCTGCCTCATCACCACATTTGCCCTCCTCACTCTCTCTTTTATGTGACCATCCACTACGCCATTCCTCCGAAACAAGAAGCCCAGGTACACAAACTCTTTCACCTTCTGCACCGCCTTTCCCTCTCCCTTCCACTTCCACTCCCCTTCCTTATGTACAAGATTGTATGTCCACGTCATCTGATCACGGCAATTTCCATGTCGAAATGAGATTTGGCTCCAATTCAGGATATATGATTGTTTGGTAGAGAGAAAAACATGCGATGAAATATTTTTCGAAAATTAAAAAAAAATGGCGGACTTATAGGACTTTGAGTTTTGGAGCAACATTTTAGGGTTTCGTAACCCTGGGCAGAAACCCTTATAGTTTCGATCGGGTGTCCGTCCATTCAACTTACTTTTTTCAAGGAGGGGAAGTTAGGGAGTGAGAGGAAATGAGGGGAGGTGACGTGGGGTATCTGAGGATAAGGGAAGTAAGGGTAAGTGAGGGGCATGAAAGTAGGTGAAGCAGTGGTATGAAGGGAAAATCAGGAGGGGAATTAGGAGAAATTAGGGTAAATAAGGGAAAGTGAGGGGAAATTAGGAAAGGGATGCTAGGAGTAGTAAGGGGAAGTAATGGGAATGAATAGAAATATAGGTGAGTAGGGGAGGGGAAGTGAAGGCTGGAGAAGGTAATTAGGGTAAGAGGGGTGATAGCTGTGGAAGCGACGAGGGTGGAAGTAGATAAAGAAATTGGGAAAGAGGTGGCGAATTTTGACTAATTTTAACATTTTGGCAAAGTAGCTCGCAAAATATAAATATTTATATTTCCCATTTTTTTCAGGTCCCTCAGAGGGTTTGCAGAGTGAACTGCATGAAATTGAGTGAAGTTCTCATCAACAATATTGTGGTCGAAAAATAATAGGCTAAGAAATAATAATAGGTTTTTTACATGTGAAAATAAATATTCAATAATTTTGAGCTCAAATTTCTAAAATATGAGAAAAAAATTATAATCATAAGATAAAGTTATAAGAAATTCTTTCCGCGAGTTGGAAAAACACCATAAAATGAAAATTCATTTCGTTTTTCATTCATTTCAATTTCGTTCATTTTTGATGATTTATTCACTGTTTCATTTATTATTTATTCTACAGCGAAAAGACTTTTTTTTCTTTGTTTCCCTTATATCTTCTCTTTTTTACTCTTATTCCATTTGTAAATAAACTTTTATAAGCAAAGGCTTAAATTGAGTACCACCAAGTGAATTTCGTATTCAATTCTGGGATGACCAACGCCTGGGAAATTTTTCACTAATTTTTGAAAAAAGTGCCAAAAACAGTATTTTTGGTACTAGGACGAGCCCTGTGTTATGGCTTTCTCTATGAGAGCCCAATTTCATTGTCCTCGATAGCTGGCACCTACCCAGGATTTTTTTTTTATAAAGCAATGAAATTTTTTTTTTTTTTTTAATTTTATTTCCGGAAAAGGCGAAAAACAAAATGTTCTTTATCCAGTTTTCCAACCCATAAATTTAGAAAGCATGCATTTTTCTTACAAAATCAGGAAAATGTAGTAAGGACTTCTTTCAGTCTGTTAAATATGTGCAACATATAATCTTTGATATGCCAAAATGTAGCGACTTGAAATCCTACTCTTAATGGGCGCAAATGAATTTTTTATTAATAATGAGTCCAAGACTCGCCAAACGGGTTGAAATTAACTGTGGAGGAAATAACAAAATCAACGCAACGATATTCATTGATCTAAACCACCCTCGAAGACTTCGGCCTACCCTTACGTGAAATATTGAGTTCCATTCATCCTAATACAGCGTGCTCATTGAAATCCATCTTAAAATACTAATCTTACAATGCCTTTTTGTATACCCGGAACAACATATCAAAAATTTGAAAAAAAATTGTAGATGAAGAAAACATTTGGCGCCAAGAAAACAAACACCCTCAACGAAAGGAATTCGCCAAAATCGCCTTAAGAGAGTGTGCCCATTGAGAGTTGAGACCGGTCTTGAAATGCCTTTTTGTACACCCGGAACAACATATAAAAAAATTTTTCAAGAGATTTTTAGAAATCGCTTGAAATTTTTTGAATATTTGTGAAATTTGTTTCAATTTTTAGAGTCTTGATATCTTTCGAAATTTCCGATTTGTGAAATAGTTGCACCAGCAAGCAATTTATAAAAATAGGGCAGAAACCCTTATATTATATGTATAGTGTAGAGGAAACCATCTAACTGATTATCCAATATTGTCGAATTACTGAACCTACAAGATTGCATTTTTGCAGTTTTTAAATCATATTGAACACTTAAGTACAAAATAAACAAATCTTAATTTAAATATTTTGAATGTTACAAAATTTTTGATGTGAGATTTTAATGGGATAGAATTCTTTTGTGAACCAAGAGTCAATAATCATATTCTTCGAATCCTAAAATATGCTAAAACCATGTGCAACTCATTTTTTCAAAAAAATTGATTAATATGTTTTGTTTGCTCACTACTCAAATAAACAATTGTCAATCTTAGAAAATATAATTATTTAAGCCTGAACGCTTCCAATTTTATATTTATGAATCTTGAATGTGATTAAATCAATTTGCTGATTTTAAAACTATTTCAGTTTGATATCATTAATTTTTTAATCATGTTCAATTTAAAATAGACCGACGATGACTGGATGACTCTCATTCGGAAATTATAAAAAATTTTAACCAAATGTATTTGAATGTTAGCCTGTAAAATTATTAAATAAAATGCTTTTAATTTGAATTGGTGTGCTTTTGAACGCTTTGAATTTCAAATTAGTAAATTCTAAATACTTCAAACTTAAAATTGGACAGTTATTAAATTAAAAATTTTTAAACAGTTTGATTAAAATATGCATTTGTTCATTTTTTAAATATCCAATTTTTAATAATTCAAATTCAAAGATTTTCGACCTAAAAAATCTTCAACTAATAAATATTGCAATTTAAAATGATACAATATTTGGGAAGATTTTTCCTCAAAAAGTAGAAAATGTACAATGAGATTATTTCCCGGTATATATTTCTGTACTTGAGATGGTTATAGGCATGGAACTTTGGCCAATCAGCGAAGAAGTTCGCAAATATTTTTTTAAAGAAAAGTGAGCAAATAGAGAAATTAGCTGGACATTGTGAGAAAATAGTGCAATTAATGTCATTTTTTCTAAATAGTGGCAAAATAGTCTGTTTCAGTTTTCTCATAGTAATTTCGTAATAATAGCCCCAACAATTCAGCCACATTTCCGGACATTTCCGTATAGTACCAGCCCTAGCTATTCTCCCGGTTAATCTTAGGGAAAATTCCAGAATAATAGACACTATCTGAGATATAATAGGATATTTGAACTGGAATAGCAGCTTCATAGTATAGTTTAAATGGATTAGAGAAGGTACACTCCGCCCGTCATTTAGTTATTTATGGACTATCTGCCTTTTATGGACGAATCATTTCTTGTTTTTGCTTAAAAAAATGAATTGTTATTAAATTTTAAAATGCTTGATTTGAAAATTTAGGTAATAGAACCTAAAAATACGACATCTCTCAAGCTTATCTCTTCTATTAGACTCTTCTATTAGTCTGGCACGGTGTGTCTGAACCAACTTTAAAAATTTTTTGAGCCAAATCCCCCGAGCAGTTTTTGAGAAAAGTGTTTTTCATGTGTAAAAAATAGAATTTTGCAAAAAAAAGTGACGCATTTTTATTTTTTCACTTTATTCGAAGAAATATGGTAAATAAATATAAGTCCATATCAATATTGAAACTAGAAGTGTATCTATTTTTACTGAATTTTTAGCTAAAGAAATTTCAGTTTTGACATATTAAACATTTTCCAAAAAAGGTGTCCACTCAACTCAATCCAAAAAACACGATTTTGCAAATATTCAAAAAATTATCTATTAATTGAACCAAGTTGTTTTAAATTTTTCTTTTTCTTACAGTTCACTATCAAAAACAGTAAGAAGAGCAACTACAAGGTTTATTATAAAATAATCAAAGAGATATGGTTTTGCAATAGAAAGATTTTAGAAAGTTATTTTTGTCACTTAAAGAAAAAAATTGAATCAAATAGTGAAAAAATTACAATTTAAGCAATTATTAAAAAAAAAGTGTTCACGACAAGAATGTTTTGTTGAAAAAATGTATGTAAAGCACGTAGGTTTCACCATTTTTTTTAAAAGGACATTTTTAAGTGTGAAATAAAGAAGTATAAAGAAAATGAGGGCAGGCATTTTTTGGGAATCGACTTTTTGAAAAAATCGAAAATTTCCGTTCACAAGTATAAAAAATGACCATGAACGAAATGTTGGCATTAATTTGAACCTCAAAATTTGGATTCTCCGGGGTTTCAAAATAAAAAAAGATGCCTTTTTAACAAAAGTGTCATGTTTTGTTTTGACCCAAAAGATATATTTTCAATCAAATAGTTGAATTCAAGAGATTAATGGTTATTAACCAAACAGTTGCATTAAAAAAAAATAGTTGATAACTTTCAAGCCAAAAAGGCAGTTGAATTATCAACCTGAAAACTTGAAGTTTCAATAAAAAAGATGTTTCATTTAAAAAGTTTTGATTTTATTTTCTTAAGATTCTTTTTTCAATTTTACAGTGTTTTTTACATTCTCATTCTAATGAGAAGGTATTGGTTTTATGTAAAATTTGACATAGTCGGTTTTCATCAAATCTCCACGTTTTGAGACCTCCTGAGTCAGAAAAAACGATTTTTACGAAGGTGTCTGTCTGTCTGTAGTCTGTCTGTCTGTCTGTCTGTCTGTCTGTCTGTCTGTCTGTCTGTC
>CAKNYM010052271.1:530467-545568 GCA_932195095.1 Andricus curvator
TGTCTGTCTGTCTGTCTGTCTGTCTGTCTGTCTGTCTGTCTGTCTGTAGCCACGATAACTTTCGAAAAAATGATCAGATTTGATTGAGCTTTGGCACAGTTTTTTATGGCCGAAAAATAGAGAACGAGTTCGTTAACCAGCTATTTTGGATGAAAATCCAAAAAGTGAGCACATTTTGAAAATTTTTGAGACCACTTTTTTTGAAGATTTGAAAATTCTATGTACGGTTATTAGTAGTACGAAAAATGACGCACAAAATATTCTTATGACTTTTTGTGATAAAAAAAAAATTACTGGAGTTATAGCATTTTCAAAATTCCAAAAAACAAACTAAAATGAACATTTTAAGCCGAAAAACGCACGATATGAAAAAAAGTCAAGAGGAGAAAAACGTTGATTCCTGAACACCCTATAATATTTTCGTAACAACTTTTTGAATTTTTTGAAAAATAAAAAATTCAAATTTTGATCGCACAAAAAATTAATGAAAAATCAAAAAAGCCATTTTGCTGTCAAACTATGCAAGATACCAGAAAAGATCATCTCACAAAAATTGTGCATCTAAAAAAGATCTACAAATTTCTTATCATTCACTTTTTGATATGACGCGTAGTTTTTGTTTTATTCGTAAAAAACAGCATTGAAAATAGAAAAATCAAATTTTCAGACGAATATTACCAGCTACGAAAAAATGACCGAAACAAAATTTGTTCATCCAAGGAAGAGGTACAAATTTATTGTGACTCATGTTTCGATAGGATGCGTGGTTTTTGTTTTATTCGCGAAAATAACATTGACAGAAAAAAAAATCAAATTTTTGAAAAAACAATGCAAGGTACGAAAACATATAAATGAACAAAAATTGTGCATTCAAAAAAGACTTATAAACCCGTAATCAATTTTTGTGGTAAGAATATATTCAAAATGAAAAAATTAACTTTTTTGATAAACGGCACAGGCTAAAATAAAATGTTAACTAATAAAATTTGTCGCCTGAATTATATCATTACTTTTCATTTGAAATCAAATACAAATTTCGTAATTTGTATATGAAGAACATATAACACGAAGCACAAAGTGCGCGCTCAGTGTATTTACCAAATCGCACGCCGTAAGTGCGCTCAAACTTTTTTGTTTCTATCATACGGTTCAAATGATTTTCAAATCAAATATCGAGCGCGAAGCGCGAGTGTCTGGATGAGAATGTGTTCCTTAAGGTCGATAGAACCTTGAGTAAATAAAGTTCCTTTTCAGTCTAAAATAAAAATAAATTTAACAATCACTTAATATGTAGAGGTTTTGATAATTTTATAATATTTGCAAACAAACTTTTTCTTTTCATCGAAGTCGAACACGAAGTGCAAAAATCTAGAGGAGCCTAGCGTAAAGCGCGATGCAAATACGCCCGAGCGCGTAGCGCGAGGTGAATACATAATCGAGCGCGAAGCGCGAGATAAATATATGATCGAGCGCGAAGCGCGAGATCTAACAGTCGCGCGCCCTAGGCGCGCTGAAACTTGCGAGCGAAGCGAGCCGCGCGCGAAGCGCGCCATGAGAATGTGCCCGCGAAGCGGGCAGATTTTTTTCAATAGAATACAGAGAAAAGTGAATTCATGACATTTTTTGAAAAAATATATTTTTCAACCTTAAAACCCTTTTCTCAAAAACGGCTCAGAGGATTTGGCACAACAAATTTTTGCACACTATTTCTAAAACCGTTAATCGAATTCAAGAAAAAAATTGAATGTGCTATGACCTTGAATTTAAAAAACTTGAAACTTGAAGAAAGAAAATTTCATTCTTCTTATAAATTTAAAGTGCTTATAATTTTCAACTAAAGGAAATAATATGTATGATCCAAACTGAGCTCCTGAAAATCACGATTTTAAGCAGAGATCGTAATTTCCGAAGCTAAAAAATACTGCTTCCAATTATTATTTTTTTTCCATTCAAACAATTTTTTGATACAAAAATTATTTGATGCTCATTCTTATATTCTGAAAATTAAATTTCCAAAATTTAATTGCATTATTAAAATAATGCATACTTATAATCTGAACGTGAAGAAAAATTGAAGATTTTCTATATTTAAGTCACACAGGGGATTGATAAACATTGCAATACCGCTAAATATTAATTTAAACATGTAAAAATATACGCAAAAATCTTCATATTTTGAAATTTTGATTTCCAGGACGGGATATTGAAAATTCGAAAAGTCATGCTTCTGGACCACCGCCAAATATTAAAAATATACGAATATACATATTCTGATACTTTCAGCTTATACAGAGTTGCTCAAAAATCCCACTTTCGAAATTCCTTGAAACTCCTGACTTTTCCCTGAATAATTTTTCATTTGCTCTCACAGTTCTAAATTTTTCTTATGATGAAAATGAAGAATCATCAACCAAAAAGATTAATTTTCTACCAAAAAAGACCAATTTTCAAAAAAATACATGAATTTTCAACTAAAAAAAAAAAACAATTTCCAACCATAAGTAAAATAGTTGAATTTTTAGTTAAAAAAATTAATTCACAATAAAAAAATATATATTTTAACTAATAAGATTACTTTTCTAACAAAAAGAAGAACTTTTAACCAAAAACATGATTTTTGAACCAAATAGTTGAATTTTCTACCACGAAATTTAATTTTTACCGAAAAAGACAAATTTTTAACCACATATGTAAATTTTCAACTAAAGAAACGAATTTTCAAACAAAGAGATAATTTTTCCACCTAGAAGATTAATTTTTTACGAAAAAGGTGAATTCTCAACAAAATACATGAATTATAAAAAAATAGTTCAACTTTCACCCGAAGAAATTAATTTTCAACTAAAATGATGAATCATCGTCAAAAACATGAATTTGTAACCAAATAGTTTCAATATTTCACCAAAAAGATGAATTTTCGACCAAGAAGATAATTTTTCTACTGAAGTCGAATTTTCAGAAAAATACATAAATTTTCAACAAGATAGTTTAAATTTTCTCAAAGAAATGAATTTTTAACTCAAATGATGAATTACAAACGGAAAAACATGTTAACCAAATAGTTGAATTTTCAAACAAAAAGATGAATTTCCAACCAAGAAGAATAATTTTCTACCAAAGTAAACTTTTCAACAAAATACATGAATTGTTAACTATAAAAGATCAATTTCCAACCAAAAATAGAATAGTTGAATTTTTAGTTGAAAACATCAATTTGGAACCAAAAAAGAAACAAAGTTTCAACTAATAAGATTAGTTTTCTACCGAATAAGAGGAATTTTCAACAAATACATGAATTTGCGGCCAAATAGTTGAATTTTCAACAAACAGGATTAAATTTCTACTGATGGGTAGCACTTTTCAATTAAATAGCGGACATTTTAATTAAAAAATATCAATTTTCAGCAACAAATTGAATTTTTAAATTTTCAGTTTGAAAAAAATCATTTTTTAATAACAAGAAACGAATTTTCAACAAAGTAGGTCAATTTTTAACTAAAGAACATGAATTTTTATTCTAAAAAGATTAAGTTTCGAGTAATGAGATTATTTTTCTACCGAAACAGACGAATTTTTAACAAAATACCTGATTTTCCAACCAAATAGTTGAATTTTCAACCAAGAGGATTGCATTTCTACCAAAGAAGACGACTTTTCAATTAAATGGCGGACACATAAATTGAAAAAGTTCATGTTTCAACAAAAAATGTAATGGTTTAATTTTCAGTTTAAAAACGTCAATTTTTTATACAAAGAAACGAATTTTCAACAAAGTAGGCAAATTTTTAAACAAAAGAAATTAATTTTCAACCTAAAAAGATGAAGTTTTGAGTAATGAGATTACTTTTCTACCGAAACAAACGAATTTTTAACAACATACATGATTTTTCCACCAAATAGTTGAGATTTCAACCACGAAAATTAAATTTTTACCAAATGACGAATTTTCAATCAACTATGTAAATTTTCTACCGAAAAAGATGAAAAAAAACATGATATTTAAACAAAATAGTTCAAATATTACCTAAAGAAATGAATTTTCAACTGAAATTCTGAAATTCCAACAAAATAAATGAATTTTCAACTCAAAAAGATAATTTCTTAACCAAAATAGAATAGTTAAATTTACAGTTACAAGAATAATTTTTAAAACATACAATTGCATTTTCAACCAAAAAGATTGAAATTTCTGGCATAAAAGATGAATTTTTTAATAAAAACTACGAATTTTCAACAAAAAAGATAAATTTTCAAAAAAAGAAAAATTTTTTGGTCAATAAAGCTTGGCTTGGTTATATTTACGAAGTGTCTCGTCCCGAAATTTGGGATGACTAGTCCTATATTTTTCATAAGCTTGGCTAGTCGTCCCGAACTTTCAGGACGACTAGTCTTGATGATGATGAGTTTGCATCCCCTTTTCTAACTCTCCCAATATTTCGCGACTAGACGCAGCTTTATATTCAACCAAATAGTTGAATTTCCAGCCCAAAATGACGAATTTTTAAACAAAAAGAATGACCTTTTAACATAATTGTTGAATTTTCAATAAAATAATCAAATTAACTTTAATTTCAGTTTGTTCACAATTCCCTGACTCTTTAAGGTTCCGTGATATTCCCTGACCAGATATAAATTCACTGACTTTCCCTGACTTTCCAGAATTGCCTGAACTGTGGAAACTCTGCTTATGTTTTAAAGTTGTGAATGGTATATTTATCTCTTAAATCATCTTTATTCAGATATTTATTTTTCAGTGTGATATTTTATTTCAGGTCGTGGTTAGTCCGTCCCGCCTGATCTATTCGTCGGGAAAGCTGGATGACTAGACACTTCGTTTATTTCAAAGTTTAAATTTCAATAAAAAGTTTTAAATTTGATTTTAAAGCTTTAGGTTTTATTTTATAGTTTAGACTTACTATCAGCGCAAAAAATATAGGCATCTGTCTTTGAAGCTTAACAACTCAGTCAAAAAAAAAGCTGGAGTAATAAGTAAATAGTCATTTGAAAGCTGAAAGTGTTGCACGTTAATAAATTTGAAGACGTTAAGGTAGAAAATTTTTTGTGCTTTGCAGACTGAAAAATGTAAAAAAAAAGTAAGGAATTTCGGGCACATTTAAGAAGAGTCAAGTTTAGAGCATTATTTCTTATACAAAAGGCAGTGGGAAAAATTTGACAAAAAATCATGAATATTAGGAAAACATTTGTGAACAAATATCAGTTAACTAATTTGAAAAATAATAAAAATTATTGCTTAAAATTACAAAAATGTATAACTATACTATCTTCAGTTCTAATGAAGATATTAAAGCGATTCAAATTCCAAACTGTAACGGATAGGCTCTGTAAGTATTTACAATCTCCCGGAAGGATGTGATTGTTTTATTTTTGGTGAAAATCGCGATATTTTCAAACATTTTTTTTGTTGGAAAGTAAGTGTTAGAAACCAGCCAGGGTGCATTTGTTTTGCTGCCGGTCAGAAGAGGCGTCAATTTATGGGTACGAGTTCAGAAGCACGGGTCAAAGAATTGACGCCTCTTCTGACCGGCAGCAAAACAAATGAACCGCCGCTGTTTTCTAACTCTTACTTTCCAACAAAAAAAAAGTCAGAAAATATCGCGATTTTCACCAAAAATAGAACAATCACATTCTTCAGGGAGATTTTAAATAATTACAGAGCCTATCCGTTACACTTTGGAGTTTGAATCGCTTTAATATCTTCATTAAAACTGAAGATAGTATAGTTGTACATTTTTGTAATTTTAAGCAACAATCTCAAATTTGTCAACTGCAATTTGTTCACACATGTTTTCCTCGTATTCATGAATTTTTTTCAAATTTTTCCCATTGCCTCTTGTATAAGAAATAATGCTCTAAACTTAACTCTTCTTGAATGTGCCCGAAATTCCTGGCTTTTTTTTTTACATTTTTCAGTCTTCAAAGCACACACATTTTTTTACATTAACGTCTTTAAGCTCATTTACGTGGAACACTTTCAGCTTTCAAGTTACTATTTACTTATTACTCTAGCATTTTTTTGGACTGAGTTGTTAAGCTTCAAAGGCAGATAGTAGACTTTAGTTTCAGAATTTGAGGGCCGGTCCACAATGAGAGTCGTAAGCGTCGACGTTCGAACGTATATGCGTATTTGACGTCATACGCACGTTGTTACCAACGGTCGCAGCGAGAAAACGAAAAATGCGAAACGGCGAAACTGCTCGGATAATTGGCAAGAACGTGCGTATGACGTCAAATACGCATATACGTTCGAACGTATATGCGTATTTGACGTCATACGCACGTTGTTACCAACGGTCGCAGCGAGAAAACGAAAAATGCGAAACGGCGAAACTGCTCGGATAATTGGCAACAACGTGCGTATGACGTCAAATGCGTACATACGTTCGAACGTCGACGTTTACGACTATCATTGTGGACCGGCCCTCAGGCAATCGACGCGACGTGCGGACTGCGGAGAGTCGGTGCGTGGCAGTGGGTGGCTGTCCCCACCACTCTATTCTCTACTCTATTCGCGTAGTCGGCCAATTAGAAAGCAGGGGCCTTGTCCCCTCTTCGAGCTTTGAAAAGTTTACTGAACTTTAGTCTGCCTGCGTTCAGAAAAGTCGAGACATTTAATTTTGATCTTCACCAGTGAAAGGACTTTCAGCCAGTTCCATTTCAATTTCAACTCTACCAAGGTAATTTTTTTTTTCTTTCGTTTTCCCGCCTCGCTCTCATTATTCTCATTCAGGGTTGCTACAGGTCAGGAAATTCCAGAAAGTCAGAGAATTTTAGGAAAAACTTGACAGATTCAGTGAATTTTCGATAAACTAAAGTTTATTTTTTTATTTTGTTGAATATGCAAAAAAATTTGTTAAAGAGTCATTCTTTTCGTCTTTTTTCTATTCTTTTTCAAGGGTTTCAAATTCATCTATTTGGAAGTTTGCATATTTTTTTGTTCAAAATCACAATTGGTGGCTGAAAATTGATTTGTTTTGGTTGTGGATTTAAATATTTTGTGTAAAATTCGTCTTTTTTTGTTTAATTCAACTATTTAATTGTGAATGGAACCTTGTTAAGAATTCTTTTTTTTTTTAGAAAAGTGATTTCATTAGTTGAAACTTCATCTTTTTAGTGAAAAATTATTTCTTTGGATAAAAATTTACCTTTTTTTTGTTTAAAATTCCTTTTTCTAACTGAAAGTTCCACTATTCTATTTTTGGTTGAAAATTTATCTTTTATAGTTGAATTTTCATGTATTTTGTTGAAAATGTGTCTATTGTGGTAGGTAATTAATCTTTTGGATTGAAAATTCAACAATTCGGTAACAAGTTTATTTTGTTGTTGAGGTTCATCATTTCTGCTAAAAGTTCATTTCTTTAAGTTAAAATTTAACTATTTCTTTTTTTGAGGGAAATTTAGCTTTTCTGATATACATTTAACTTTTTCGTTTGAACAATCATCCGTTTGAAACTTTAACTATTTCCTCGACTATTTGGTTAAAACTTTATCATATTTTTCTAAAAATTCATTATTTCACTTAAAATTTAACTATTCTATTCTATAAAAAACTAATCTGAAAAATTCAATTTTACAGTTCCAGGTTTTGCCGTGAAAGAAGGTGTTTTTCAGTTTATCTATTAAACGAGTTGTTATTCCAAAACAGTAACTTTTCTCGGCTGTGATCAAGGCTCGTTGGTATCAAGTTCAAGCGCAAGACTTCCTTTCGTTTGTTTTCAAGAATCTTCAACTCTAACGACCATGACCTCTGCCCGGGAAATTAATCACTGTTATGACTTTGCTTTGAAATTAATCATCGAATCCGCAAAGGTGAGTTAAATTATTTCTAAATAAAATGAATGAAAATTGTCAAAAATAAATTGTTTTAAATATCCAGTAATTAATATAATGATATATTAAAAATTATCCTTTCTCTTATAATTACTCCATACACTAATATTAATACATCAAGTAGTGTCTAACTAGTTTAAGGGAAGGAAAAATCCGAAGTATAAAAATCTATTTGAATCTGTGGGTCGTTCACACTGATTAATAAAAGTTTGATGAAAGAAGCAAAACATCGTTTTTAAGAAAATTTATTGTGCTTGAAGGTTCTAGGTTTCTAATTTTGTCTCAGTATAATTTTCTGACTGCAAATAAAAATCAGTATTCACAATTTTTTAAAGAAAAATAATTATTTTATTTCTAAAATTAATTGTGTGAAATTCGCGAATCACACAAGTTTCCCCTGAATATATTTTCATTTTTCATGAAAATTTGTTATTCAATATTTTTTATTACAGTTTGATGATTTCTTTTTATTTTGAATTTTATAATATTCAAGCTCTTTTCATAGTGACTTTAATTTTATCATATCATTTGACTTTAATTTCATTATATTATGAATGTAATGACACACAATACTACCACACTGTAAATACAGTGGACGCATTTGTCACGATAAATCAATGTCGATACAAAACAATTCAACTTCGAAAATAATTATCTAGTAATAAACTTTATTTTAAAATAATGTTTGTGAAATTTTCTTGGCTATATTATTTTGAAATTAATTAGTTATTTGGATATTATAACTAAAAAACACAAATGATCAATCTCGTTTATATAATTATTTACACCAGTGCCTTTTCTTTGTTTTTATAATCACCTGGCACCTGTATATCACGTGAATTCCAGATAGTTAATGACACAAGTACATATAAACATTTCCTAAAATTCATACATTTTCTTATTGTATGTTCTTTTATCGTTATTTCGATAAATTAATTGAATAATAATAAAAGAAGTAGTTTATCAAACAAAAGTATTATATTGTATTTATTATTTTTCATTTTATTATTGGTAATTTTATATTTTTTATTTTATGTTATAATATTATTTAACAGTTTTATATTTTATGTTATTATATTATTTAACAATTTTTTTTTCTGTTACATTATTTTTATTTTTTATATTTTCTAATTATAATTTCGGGATTTTTCAAATTTGATAATATCATAAACTGTCGAAAATTATCCAGTGTTGGGAATTTCATTTTATTTATTTATCTAGCTTTGACAAATCTGTTGAGCACTTCAGTAATTTCTACTGATAAGAAAATTACACCAGAAAACTATTAAAAAAGATCAATGATTGAAAATTAAATAAACAACAGAATTGAAAAATATTCATGTTTGACTTTAAAAAAATGTATTTTTATCAGTAGATAGATTTTGATTCCTTATTCTCATAAATTTTTTCCACTTGAATGCGAACTGAATTAATAGAACCCAAGAAGAAAATGCAACTATTTTTTGTTGAAGTTCATTCTTTTTGGTTGAAAAGCTGCTATTATATTTTTGGTCGACGATTCATCTTTTTGTTTAAAAATTACATTATTTGTTTGAAAATTAAATTATTTGGTTGAAAGTTTATATATTTTGTTAAAAATTCAACAATATTGTTAAAGAGTCATCATGTTTTGTTAAAAATTTTACTTTTTTCTTTTAAAAATCAACTTTTTTTTTTAAATTCGTCTTTTTTGGATGAAATCACCTACTTTTTATCTCAAATTAAAATCTGTTTTGATTGAAATATCAACTTCTATATTTTTCGTTGAGAATTCATCTTTTTTATTGAAAATTTAACTATTTTGTGAAAATTCATCCTTTTTGATTCAAATTTAATTATTTTATAGAATAGTGGGTTTTTGGCTTGAAAATTCATTTTTTTCAAGATTCATCATTTTAGATGAAAATTCATCTCTTTGGTTAGAAATGTAATTATTTTCTTCAAAATTCGTCTTTCGGGTTGATAATTCAATTATTTTGAAAAAATTCAACTATTTATTTAAAATTTAACTTTGCTGTTGACAATTTATGTTTTAGATTTGAAAATTCTAATTTTTTTTCAATTCGTCTTTTTAGGTTGGGGGCCGTTCAAAAAATACGTAACGCCTTCAGGGGAGGGGGTCACTTCGGGCGTTACGCTAATGTTAAAGTTACATACACTTACTATAGAAAAAGCGTTATGTAGGGGGGGGGGGGGCAAAATTTTTCAAAGAAGGGGTTACGTATTTTTTGAACGGCCCCTTAACAATTCAACAATTTTATTTAAAACTCAACTCTTTTGTTGAAAAGTCGTATTTTTTAATGAATTAAACTTTTTTTTATTTAAAATAACATTCTATTTCAATATTCAATATTACATTTTTCGTTGAGAATTCATACTTTTTGGTTGAAGATTCATTATTTTAGTTTAAAATTTGTCTTTTTTGGTAGAAAATTAATATTTTTCGTTGAAAATTTATCATTTTGGTAGAGAATTCTTTAACTATTTTATTGAAAATTTGTCTTTTTAGTTTGAAAATTTAACTTTCGGTAGAAAATTCAACTATTTAGTTGAAAATAGATTTTTTGTTGACAATTCCTATTTTAGAGTCGAAGATTCAACTGTTTATTTTAGAAAATTCGTCTTTGCGGATTGCAACGTCAACGTCTTTTTTTTTTAATCAACTACTTTATTGAAGGCTTATTTTTTGGATTTGTATTAAATTTTTTTTGTTAAAATATCAAATATTATATTTTTCGTTGCGAATTCATACTTTCTGTTTGAAAATTCAATTACTTAGCTGAAAGTGGAACTACTTTGGTAAAAATTAATTTTGTTGTTGTTGATGATTCATCATTAGAGTTGAAAAAACTTTTGTGTTTGTTGAACCTTCAACTATTCTGTTGAAAAATGAATTATCTTGTTGAAAAATCGTATTTTTCGGATGAATTTAACTGGTTTTTATTTAAAATTATTGTCTTTTGGTTGAAATATCAAATATTACATTTTTTGTTGAGGGTTCATCTTTTTTGGTTGAAAATTTGATTATTTTTCGTATAAAATTTAACTATATAGTTCAAATTTACTTTTTTGTTGACGGTTCATATTTCAGGGTTGAAAATTCAACTGTTTCTTACAAAATTCGTCTTATTGTCTTGAAAATTCAACAATTTGGTTGAAAAATCAACTATTTTGTGGAAAAGTCGTATTTTTTTGATGAATTTAACTGTTTTTTAATTAAAATTAAAATCTTTTTTGGTTAAGATATCAAATATTGCATTTTTCGTGGAAAATTCAACTTGAAACGTTTTAAATTGAATTTCATTTAGTATAAGCATTAATTTTATTCAAAAGAATTTATTCCTCTATTTTCGTGAAAAAGTCGTATTATTTCCCTTTATTTGAGAGCATATTATTCTGAATTGATTTATCATTCTGGTTTAGTTTCTCCATTGAATCGTTAGCGATTTCTTCGCTGCCGACGATGTGCTTCAAATCCAGAAAATTAGCAAATAAGTCGTTTAGGAAATATTTGAAATTGATATTGGCTGAAAATTGGCTCAAAATTCTCGACTTTAGGTGTTTTAGGGGATTTCGCAAATTTAAGGAGGGAAAAGGGTATTAACTAAAAAAGAGGACGGACTGTGATCCCTGATATTAATGAATTTCTACTTCGGGATTTTTACAGGTAATTCGAAATGCATTCCAAGGTGGTAAACTTACTGACACAAAGGCAGGAGATTGGGACTTAGTGACAGAGTTTGATAGACAAGTGGAACAAATCCTTATAACAGGATTATCAAACGAATTTCCCCATCACAAGTGCGTATACAAATTTATAGTAAATTGTCAAATTAAATTTGAAAAAAGTAAATATTATAATTCTTTTTTCATTCTTTACAAAAATCATGAAGGTTTTTGGAAATAATAAATTTGAATACTTTTAGATTTATTGGCGAGGAAACGGTTTCCGAGACAAATTTCTTGCCTGAACTGACAGATACACCCACGTGGATAATTGATCCAATCGATGGAACCACAAACTTTGTCCACTCATTTCCACACACCTGCATTTCCGTGGGACTTGCTGTCAACAAGGAACTCGAAATTGGAATAGTCTACAATCCACTTTTAGAACAATTATTCACGGCAAGACGGGGCCGTGGAGCTTTTTTAAATGGAAAACGTATAGAAAGCTCAAAAGTCGAAGGTAAATAAAATTCAATTTTTCCCAAAATAAATTCTTATTTTTTAATTCCAATTAAAGTTTATATTTCATGAAATTCTAGCTGAGAAGTTTCAAATTTGAAATAGTATAAACGAAACTGCAATAAAACATTGGATTTGTAATATAATTCTGAATTTTACGAAGTCGAAATTTAAACCTTTAAAATTAAACAATTATCGTGGATTCAAACTTTCGTCATCACATGATTTTAAACATGAATAATTTTAAATATTAAGTGCTCAGGATTGTAAAATTATTCAAATGTCAAATTAAATTGTAGAATCTTTCGGAAAAATCTTTAAAAACATAAATTGTTAAAAAGTTAACTTGTCTCACAAAATTGTGCAGAATGTGCACTGCGGTTTATTAAATCAGAGAATTCACACTCTTTCCCCTATTCTTATTTTTTTTTAATTCCTCTTTTTTCCAACCGTTTTGGGTTGAAAGTTCATTATTTTTATTTAAAAAGCCTACCATTATAATTTTGATTCAGAATTCATCTCTTTTGGTCGAAAATTCAAGTCTTTTTAGATAGAAAATTGGTCCTCCTGGATTGAAAATTGATCTTTTGGTATAAAAGTCGTATTCTTTTGGTTGAAAGTGAATTCTTTATCATTGAAACGTCTCCTATTAAATTTTTCGTTCAGAATTCATCTCTTTTGGTTAAAAATTCTACTATTTGGTTGAAAAATCAATTCTTTTGTTGAAAATTCAACTGTTTTGTTGAGCTATCGACTATTCCAATTTTGGTTGAAAATACGGCTTTTTGATCGAAAACTTATCTTTTTGGTTTTGAAATTCATCTCTTTGAGTATAAATTTCATTTTTCTTAGTTGAAATGTCAATTATTACATTTTTTGTTAAGAATTAATTTTTGCAGGTTGAAAATTCAACTGTTTTCTTGAAAATTAGATTACATTGTTGAAAATTCAACTATTTGAAGAATTGTTGAAAAATTGTTGAAAAGTCAACATTTCAAGATGTATATTCCATTATCTTCTGAAAAAATAATCTTTTTGTCTTGAAAATGTCATTGCTTTGTTAAAATGTAACGGTTTTTGGATGAAGTTTAATTTTTTTTTTTTTTTTAATTCAATTATTTGGTAGCAAAGTCATCTTTGTGGGTAGAAAATTCGAAAATTGAACTGTTTTCTTGTACATTTGTCTTTTTGGATAGAAAATTGGTCCTTTTGGATTGAAAATTAATCTTTTGTTAGAAAAGTCGTCTTTTTTGGTTAAAAGTGAATTATTTATTATTGAAAAATCTCCTATTATATTTTTGGTCCAGAATTCGTCTCTTCGTTAAAAATTTTACTATTTGGTTGAAAAATCATGTGTTTTGTCAAGTATTCGTCTTTTTGGATAGAAAATTCATCCATTCGGATTGAAAATTCATCTTCTGGTAGAAAATTCACCTTTTTTTGGAAATTCATCTTTTTTGGTTAAAAATTCAACTGTCCTCTAAAGCTGCCGGATCGAATAAGGGAACACAAAATTATTTCGCCGGGAGTGGGAAGACCCCTGGTGGCTTTCTGAAACATTCTCTAATTTTGATTTTTAAAGACTATATCTAGATGTAGAATTTTATTGCGCATCTTTTTTCCATAGGTCAAAAGTTGTAGCATTTTTATTTTTCGAATTAAAGCCAGAAAACTGACTTTTTTGGAAAAATCTATTTTAATTCGTTTTTCACTTCAACTCGTTCTCAGTCAGCAAATTTTTGGAGTTTTCTGATAAAGTTTCCCGGAAATGTAGTTTGAAATATCATTCGACTGATTGAGCAAAAGGAATTGAAAAATTTATTTAAAAAAAGTTGTGATTAATTTTTTTCTGTTGCTCGGCGCACATCGGACTTCTCCAACTTCCAGCGTTTCGTTTATCGAACGAATTTTTAACAACAAAAAGCTTTCAGCGAAAAAGTTGTGAAAAACAGTACAAAGAAGTTTTCTTGAAAAATTTAGCCCAATCGAATTGATATTAAGGAAATTATTAACGTCTCAAGTCGCTAACGACAATGCGACTCGCGTGCGGACTGTAGCTGGAGTCTCAGATCCGATTCTTAATGGGTCCATATCATCTCACATGCGGCAAGTCTCTCTGCGGCAAGTCACACCTGCGGCATGTCACACCTGCGGCAAGTCACACCTGCGGCATGTCTCATCTGCGGCATGTCACATCTGCGGCATGTCTCATCTGCGGCATGTCACAAGTGCGGCATCTCTACCCAGCGGCTTCTCTCCCGCGCGGCATTTCTCACAGTGAAATTGACATTTTTGCGGCATCTCTCGCGAGTGACAAGCCTCCCTGTGGCATCTCTCCCCTCAACAAATTTTTTTAGGTCCAAATGAAAATAGCAAAACTGCGGCAAGTCTCCCAGGACTTATTGTCTCCCCGGCGGCATCTCTCATCCGGAAAAAATTTTGAAGTCCATATAAAATGGCAAAACTGCAGCAAGCCTCACAGGACTAATTGTCACATCTGCGGCATCTCTCACCCGCGGCAAATCTCCCCAGCGGCATCTCTCATCCGGGAAAAATGTTCAAGTCTTCATCAAAGTGGCAAAACTGCGGCAAGTCTCACAGGACTAATTTTGTCACATCTGCGGCAAGTGACCCAGGATGGATTGACACATCTGCGGCATCTCTCACCAGCGGCATCTCTCCCCCAAGACAACTTTCTAAGTCGTTCTAAAGATGGCAAAAATGCGGCAAGTCTCCCCAGCGACATCTGTCCCCCAAGAAAATTTTCTAAGACGTTCTAAAGATGGCAAAAGTGCGGCAAGTCTCCCCAGCGGCGTCTATCCCCCAAGCAAATTTTCTAAGTCGTTCTAAAGATGGCGAAAATGCGGCAAGTCTCCCCAACGGCATCTCTCCCCCAAGAAAATTTTCTCACTAGTTCTAAAGATGGCAGGAGTGCGGCAAGTCTCCCCAGCGGCATCTCTCCCCCAAGAAAATTTTCTAAGTCGTTCTAAAGATGGCAAAATGCGGCAAGTCTCCCCAGCGGCATCTCTCCCCCAAGAAAATTTTCTAAGTCGTTCTAAAGATGG
>CAKNYM010052271.1:545578-566471 GCA_932195095.1 Andricus curvator
GCGGCATCTCTCCCCCAAGAAAATTTTCTAAGTCGTTCTAAAGATGGCAGAAGTGCGGCAAGTCTCCCCAGCGGCATCTCTCCCCCAAGAACATTTTCTAAGACGTTCTAAAGATGGCAAAAGTGCGGCAAGTGTACCCAGCGGCATCTCTCGCCTAAGAACATTCTCTAAGTAGTTCTAGAGATGGCCAAACTGCGGCAAGTCTTCCCAGAGGCATCTCTTTCCCAAGAACATTTCATAAGTAGTCCCAAAGATGGGAAAAATGCGGCAGGTCTCCCCAGCGGCATCCATCGCCCAAGAAAATTTTCTAAGTAGTTCTACAGATGGCAAAACTGCGGCAAGTCTCTCAAGCGACATCTATCGCCCAAGAAAACTTTTGCCATCTTTAGGACTACTCAGAAAATGTTCTTGGGGGAGAGCTGCCGCTGGGGAGACTTGCCGCCTTTGGCCATCTTTCGAACTATTCAGAAAATGTTCTTGAAGTAGAGATGCCGCTGGGGAGACTTGCCGCACTTTCGCCATCTTTAGAACTACTTAGAAAATGTTCTTGGGTGAGAGATGCCGCTGGAGAGACTTGCCGCAGTTTGGCCATCTTTAGACCTACTTAGAAAATGTTCTTGAGCGAGAGGTGCCTCTGGGGCGACTTGCCGTACTTTCGCCATCTTTAGGACTACTTAGAAAATGTTCTTGGGGAAGAGATGCCGCTCGGAAGACTTGCCACAGTTTGGCCATCTTTAGACCTACTTAGAAAATGTTCTTGGGCGAGAGGTGCCTCTGGGGAGACTTGCCGCACTTTCGCCATCTTTAGGACTACTTAGAAAATGTTCTTAGGCGAGAGGTGCCTCTGGGGAGACTTGCCGTACTTTCGCCATCTTTAGAACTACTTAGAAAATGTTCTTGGGGGAGTGATGCCGCTCGGAAGACTTGCCGCAGTTTGTCCATCTTTAGACCTACTTAGAAAATGTTCCTGGGCGAGAGGTGCCTCTGGGGAGACTTGCCACACTTTCGCCATCTTTAGGACTACTTAGAAAATGTTCTTGGGGGAGAGATGCCGCTCGGAAGACTTGCCGCATTTTTTCCATCTTTAGAACTAGTGAGAAAATGTTCTTAGGCAAGAGATGCCGCTAGGTAGACTTGCCGCAGTTTGGCCATCTTTAGACCTACTTGGAAAATGTTCCTGGGCGAGAGGTGCCTCTGGGGAGACTTGCCGCACTTTCGCCATCTTTAGGACTACTTAGAAAATGTTCTTAGGCGAGAGGTGCCTCTGGGGAGTCTTGCCGTACTTTCGCCATCTTTAGGACTACTTAGAAAATGTTCTTGGGGGAGTGATGCCGCTCGGAAGACTTGCCGCAGTTTGGCCATCTTTAGACCTGCTTAGAAAATGTTCCTGGGCGAGAGGTGCCTCTGGGGAGACTTGCCGCACTTTCGCCATCTTTAGGACTACTTAGAAAATTTTCTTGGGGGATAGATGCCGCTCGGAAGACTTGCCGCATTTTTTCCATCTTTAGAACTAGTGAGAAAATGTTCTTAGGCAAGAGATGCCGCTAGGTAGACTTGCCGCAGTTTGGCCATCTTTAGACCTACTTAGAAAATGTTCCTGGGCGAGAGGTGCCTCTGGGGAGACTTGCCGCACTTTCGCCATCTTTAGGACTACTTAGAAAATGTTCTTGGGGGATAGATGCCGCTCGGAAGACTTGCCGCATTTTTTCCATCTTAAAACTAGTGAGAAAATGTTCTTAGGCAAGAGATGCCGCTAGGTAGACTTGCCGCAGTTTTGCCATCTTTAGAACTATTCAGAAAATGTTCTTGGGGGAGAGATGCCGCTGGAGAGACTTGCCGCACTTTTGCCATCTTTAGGACTACTTAGAAAATGTTCTTGGGGGAGAGATGCCGCTCGGAAGACTTGCCGCATTTTTTCCATCTTTAGAACTAGTGAGAAAATGTTCTTAGGCAAGAGATACCGCTAGGTAGACTTGCCGCAATTTGGCCATCTTTAGACCTACTTAGAAAATGTTCCTGGGCGAGAGGTGCCTCTGGGGAGACTTGCCGCACTTTTGCCATCTTTAGGACTACTCAGAAAATGTTCTTGGGGGAGAGATGCCGCTCGGAAGACTTGCCGCATTTTTTCCATCTTTAGAACTAGTGAGAAAATGTTCTTAGGCAAGAGATGCCGCTAGGTAGACTTGCCGCAGTTTGGCCATCTTTAGACCTACTTAGAAAATGTTCCTGGGCGAGAGGTGCCTTTGGGGAGACTTGCCGCACTTTCGCCATCTTTAGGACTACTTAGAAAATGTTCTTGGGGGAGAGCCTTGCCGCTGTTTTGCCATCTTTAGAACTATTCAGAAAATGTTCTTGGGGGAGAGATGCCGCTGGAGAGACTTGCCGCATTTTTGCCATCTTTAGAACGACTTAGAAAATTTTCTTGGGGGAGAGATGCCGCTGGGTAGACTTGCCGCATTTTTGCCATCTTTAGAACGTCTTAGAAAATTTTCTTGGGGGAGAGATGTCGCTGGTGAGAGATGCCGCAGATGTGACAATCCATCCTGGGACACTTGCCGCAGATGTGACAATTAGTCCTGTGAGACTTGCCGCAGTTTTGCCACTTTGATTTGGACTTAAAAAAATTTGTTGAGTGGAGAGATGCCACAGGGAGGCTTGCCACTGGCGAGAGATGCCGCAAAACTGTCAATTTCACTGTGAGAAATGCCGCGCGGGAGAGAAGCCGCTGGGTAGAGATGCCGCAGTTTTGACATGCCGCAGATGAGACAAGCCGCAGTTTTGACATGCGGCAGATGTGACATGCCGCAGATGTGACATGCCGCAGATGTGACTTGCCGCAGGTGTGACATGCCGCAGGTGTGACTTGCCGCAGGTGTGACTTGCCGCAGAGAGACTTGCCGCATGTGAGATGATATGGACCCTTCTTAATACAGTTCACCGGCGCCAAAAATAAAAACTAATCAAGAAATCAGGCAATAACAAAGTATTATGAATGAATAAATAAATAATATTCCATGATGTACAATAATTTATTCATTTAATATTCTGTACAATATTCTATTTTTGAGGCAAACTTAACAAAAGCATATAATCTCTGACAATTTTCAGAATTGGAAGTTGAAATTTTTTTTTTAATTTGACATCTTTTTCCGTTCTTTAATCAATATTAATTGTAAAATATATAAAAGTCTCTAATATAAATATTATGCTTTCGGAACTTATGATTGCTAATGCGACCCTGGTTCATAACACTTCTTGAGACGTTTACAGCAGAGTTTAACAGGTTCAAAAACTTTTGCATTCTGGACTAAATTGGAAACAGATATATATTCTTCACCCTGAAAGAAATAAAAGAAATTTCGCTGATAAAATAGTGATTATTAGATATTTATGTTTTGTTTTACTTTTGTACAGTTTGTCTCAAAAATAGAACCATTCTATTGTACAGAATATGAAATGAATCAATTATTTTACAATATGCAATATTATTTATTTATTTATTCATCATACTTTTTTATTATCTGATTTCTTGAGGGAGTCAACTAGTCGCTAGCGGCTTGAAACATTAATAATTTCTTAAATATCAATTCGGTTTGACTAAAATTTTCCAGAAAACTTCTTTGCTCTGTTGTTAATAAATTTCTCGCTGGAAGTTTTTTGTAGCTCAAAATTCGCTCGATAAACGAAACGCTGAAAGTTAGAGAAGTCCGGTGTGCGCTGAGCATCAGAAAAAAATTATTTACAACTTTTTCTTTATAAATTTTTTTAATTCCTTTTGCTTTATCAGTCAAAGGACATTTCAAACTACATTTCCTGAAAAATCGTCAACAGCTGTAATTTGATGATTGTGAATTCTCTTTTGTTAAAGCTCCTTCGGCTTTAAAAAACATATTCTTATCACGTATCTCGTGCTTCGCACTCGATTTTGTCCAAAATGTGAACTTTTCTACATTATATTCAACACTATTACATCTAATGTATATTATATTCATTTCTGTACCTCGATCTGGTACTGCTTATTCAGATGTTGCAAAATAATGTACCAATTTTATTTTTCATGACGACTTTAATTTTTTAATTAACCACTCATAAACTACAATCATAAAGTGAAACTAAACATGTTTTTTTTCAATTTGACTATGAAGAGGGTTCTCAAAGCACCTACGGCCTTGACGATTACATTCTCATTGCGATACTCGCGCTTCGCGCTCAACAGCTAGGTTATACAGACGATTGCTTTTGAAAAATAAAACCATGCAAACAAAATGAAACGGAATATGAGAAATTGGTATGTTTTTCGTTAAAATGTTTTTAAAAATTAGATTTCCTTATTAAATATAATTTACATTGTTATAATTTACATACATGGCTTAATGGTATACTTACTTACTTAAATTGTTGAAATAAGTAATATAAAAAGTACGAAAAAGAAGTTTATTTTAATGAATGTTTACAATAATATAGTAATATGGACAAGTTTTTTTGTCGTGTACAAGAAACTTTCAAACAAATTTCGGAAAATCTTTGAAAAATTTTGTTTCCAAATTTGAAAATGCTCTTACTTTTTGAATTTTGATCGAATCAAAAAATTTTATGAGGATAGTTTCGAAATATATTTGATATCTAGTAAAAATTTTGATTGAAATTTTTGAATCCATCAGAAAAATACATTTTTTTCTATTTTTTGAAAATTTTCAAAATGTTGAAAAGTATATAAATTTTTTAATTTTTATCGAAATAAAAATTTCATTAGGATAATTTTCAAGACTTTCTCCTATCTAAAAGAAACTTGGACAAGAATTTCTTAAACTTGAACAAAAATAAAATTTTCGAAATGCTCTAAAATTTTTAATTTTTGGTTGGAAATATCTGGTTAACAAACTTAACCTTCATCTAAGGACCCTCAAAAAGTTCATCAAAGGCTGACTCGATTAGACAAACCCTTCAAAAGTTAGCGTGGCTACGACATGCACGTAGCCATACATACAGACATACATACAGACAGGCAGACACCGACAAAATTTTATGATTTTCGGACTCTGTGAGTGCCGAAACGTAAAGATGCGTTAAAAACCAGAGATCGAAAATTTGGACGTTTACATTACACTCTCATGAATGAGAATGTAAAAATTCCAAAAACTGACTGACTGAGCACAAGTTGAAGTGGAAAACGAATTAAAATCGTTTTTTCCCAAAAAAGTCTGGCTTTTGGCTTTAATTAGAAAACTAAAAAAGCTACAACTTTTTGCCTGAGGAAAAAAGATGCGCAATGAAATTAAACATCTAGATATAGTATTTAAAAATAAAATTCGGAAATGTTTCAGAAAGCCACTAGGGGTCTTCCCATTTCCGGCGAAATAATTTTATGTGCCCTTATTCGATCCGGCAGCCCGATTAATCTTTTTGGCTTAAAAATCTAACTATTTTCTGGAAGATGCAACTATTTTTGACAAAAATTTAATCTTTTTTGCCCAAAAGTTCAACTATTTGGTTTAAAATTCATCTCTTGCTTGAAAGTTCAACTATTTGGTTGTAAACGCAACTGTTTGATTAAAAATGTTTTTTTTTGTGTTGCAAATTCAACTATTTGGTTTAAAATTCATCTTTCTTGACTAAAAATAAGCTTTTTTGTTGAAAGTGCACCTTTTTATGTTTGAAAGTAAAATTGTTCTTAAAACATTCGACTTTTTAGCTTTCGACTTGAAATTTTAGTAATATGGTACTAATTTTCAAAATGTATATGATCAAGAAATTAGTATTTAATAATTATTATTGTAAACGCTTGAAAGTCAACCGGAAAAAATGTAATTTTTGACCAGGAAATCCGGGAAATAGTAATTATTAGAGACATTTATATAAAAAATATGGCGAAGAAGGTGACCATCTGAATAGTTCAATTCACAATTGTTTAATTTAAAACACTAATTTTGAATTAATTGATTAGTTATTATTAATTAAAATTCTAATGGTAGATAAGGAAACTTTTTTAATGGAAACTGGAAAATATTTTTTACATAAATAATTAATTTTTATTAAAATTCTAGATCTTAGACAATCTCTCATGTGCATTGAGGCTTCGTATGCAACCATAGAAAATATGAGAGATACCATTCTTGGTAGGCTTGAAGCTTTCGTATCAATCGCGCATGGAATCAGAACACTGGGTTCGGCAGCTTTAACTTTATGTTATGTGGCAATGGGTGCAGCAGAGGCTTATCATTCCGATAATTTATATCCTTGGGATGTAGCAGCAGGTGTACTTATCATCAGAGAGGCTGGTGGAGTAGTAATTGATACCAATGGTAAGAAAAATATAATCATTATATAACAATAAAAACGATTTATAAAGAGTTTTTTCAAAAAGTTAATATCCAACAGGCGCGCTATGCGCGCGATTATGGAAGATTTCCCTATTTTAAGTACTAAGTTGTATAGAACTGGATATGGGAAAATTAGTCAAAAATACATATTAAATGAGGGTTTGTCCACTCTTGAAATCTTTTGAAACCTTTCAAGCCTTTCAAAATTTCTTAAAATGTTTTAAAATTGTTTAAACAATTATGTTTGTTAATTTAAATAATGAGCTTCCTCTAATTGAAAAGTGAACAAAAAGTGGAAAATTTAAGGAAAACCGCAACTTTCTAACGTTATTCTAAGATAATATTGTTGTGAATAATAATGGTTTGAACAATTATTTTTAATTATTTTAATTGATTATTGCATATATTCTATTGAGAATGCTCTTAATTATTCAAAAATGCGTATCAAATGAGGATCGGAGCACTCTGGAAATCTTTTGAAACCTTTCAAAATTTCTTAAAATTTATTAAAATCGTCTGAAGGCCCATGAAATCTTATAAATTTCTCTGTAACCCCATACAATTCCTTAAAATGATTTTAAATAATTAAAAATTTTTTTAAAATTTTAATTCCATTTTAATCAGTTGAAAAATGAGACATCAGAAAATTATCTTAGAAAAATTGTCTTTTAATCAATCCATTTATTTACTAAAAAGACAATAATAAAATATTTTGATCAAAAACATTTTTTTGGATGTTCAATGTATTTAAAAAAAAATATATTGTTTATATAACAATAATTGAAAGAAAAATATTTCTCAGTGCCAAAGAACAATACAAATCAAAATATTTAATTATTGTAATATTAAACTGTTGGGAATTTTATTATTCGTTAATTTTCAAATTCGGTAATATTATAAACTGTTCGGGATTTTTGTATTTCGGGAATTTTCCAGAAATACAAAAATCTATTTCGAATTTTTTTTTCGGGAATTTTATAATGTCGAAAATTTTATTTTTTAGATTTTTCAGGCGGCCCTGAATAATTTTGAAAGCCCGTGAAATCTTTTGAAATCTTTATTCTCTTATTAAAGTAGATAATTGAAGATCTATAAATATTTCCTCGCCACAAACAATTACAAATAAAATAACCATTTGTAAACAAAATTTAAGTTAGCAGCCTGATTTCATTTTAAAATTTCAAATGTAATAAATCTCGCTATTTCAAGTCATTCAAAAGCCTATCATGTTTTCAACAAAAAAAGTGCGATATTTTCCAGACCTTTCGTTAGACCGCTTTTTTTAAATAGGCTAGAATAAATACAGGCGCGCTGCGCGCGTGATTTTTTTTTGCCTCAGGCAATTTTTAAATTAAAAAGTCAAATTAATGTTGTTAATTAATGTTGTTGTAGGTGTGGTCAGCCCACACTTGTAGTTATTTATAACTACAAGAAAACAACTACAAGAAAAAAAAATGGCTTAATGGTATACATACATACATACATACATACATACATACAAAATTTTTGTATTTTATAGTATCTACATATTACCAAAAATAATAGAAAATAAAAGGAAGAACACTGTTTTTGATAAATGCTAAAAAATGATATATTAACTTAAAAATTAATATGTAATACTTTCGTACAATATATATAGACAATCAAACCGTTGTATGTTTGTTAAAAATACCAATTTCCAAAATAAATACTAATATAACCTATTATTGTTAAAATATTGTAAATATATTTCCAGAAATCTAATTATTTGTTATTAACAGTAGTAATTTTGGAAAATAGACCCTAACATAACAATAAATTCTTTAAGATTGTAAATCTTCTTTTAAACCTATAATGTTTTCTTGTTCAAAAATGATCGGTTTTCCAGAAAAAAATATTAACATAACCTAAAATTGTTCCAAAATTGTTGACGTGTTTTCAAATCTATAACGATTTTTGATGAAAAAAAACGAACATTACCTAAAATTGTTCAAAAATTTTGTATTGTGAATTTAATGACTCTGAATGATAATCTGAAGAATAATGGTGATCTGAAAAATCTTCTGATTCAAAAAAAAAAAAACATTAAAATACCAGTTTTCGACGAAAAACACTAACATGACGAAAAATTGTTCAGAATTATAAATCTTCAAAATCTAATGCTTTCTGTTTATAATAACTAATTTTATAACCGAATCTTTCTTGAAATCTATTTTTTTTTTTAACAAAAAATACTTATTTCGAACGAAAAGCACTAACATAATCTAATTTATTTTAAACATTCTAAATCTTGTTTGAAATAAAATAATTTTTGTTTGGAAATACCAATTTTTGATGTAAAACAAAAACATAACCTAAAATTATTAAAAAATTATGAACCTTTGAAATCTAATGACTTTTGTTAAAAATAACTGCTTTCCTGCGAGAAATGTTAATATAACCTTAAAACTATGCAAAAATTGCAAATCTTGTTAGAACTATAGTGACTTTTGCTGTAAAATACGAATTTTGTGTGTGTAAAACGCTAACATAACCTAAAATTGTTAAAATTTGTGAATTTTCTTTGAAATTTATTTATTTTTATATTAAAAATACCAATTCTTGACAAAAAACACTAACATAATCCAAAGTTATTTAAAATATTTTTAATCTGGTTCAAATTATAATAATTTTTGATTGAAAATAAGAATTTTCTTGTGTAAAACGTGTAAAACGCTAACATGACCTGAAATTGTTCAACTAGGTTGTGAGTCTTCGTTAAAATCGAGCTTTTAAAATTAAAAGTACTTATTTTCCATGAAAAACACTAACCTAATCCAAATTATGAAAAAAATATAAATCTTGTTCAGATTATAATATTTTTTGTTTAAAAGTACTAATTTTAATGTGAATTAAGAACGTAACCTGAAATTGTATAAAAAATTATGATCCTTTGAAATCTAATGATTTTTTTTTATAAAAACACCAAACCGGTCAAAAATAATAACAGAACTTTAAGATTGTTGAGAATAAGAAGCTTGATAATTATTTTTGTTTAAAAATGCTAATTTCGGGTAAAAAAAAACTAACACAACCTAAAATTTTTTCAAAATTTCATATTTTCTGTGAAATTGTATGATTTTGTATTAAAATTGTTTGTAAAAATACTAATTACCAGCAAAAAGCACTAACATAAAACGTATAATATTTACAATAATTTATTAGATAATTTGAAAGTTTTAATTTATCCGAGGAAGCGTATTAAAAAGGATGAATGTTTCTCAATTCGTATAAAGTTGTCTATGATTTTTCTGATTAAAAGAGATTATTTTTAGATTTTTCTTATTATACTCGTTATACTGTCGGGGATCAAGGCGTTCATATGAGAAGAGTGAAAAAGGGAAGTGTGCGTGAAGGCTTATGGGGGGGGGCGGTATACATTCTTAGAATAATCTAGAATTGGCAATCAACCCAGGCGAAGAGCTTCAAAATTAATGTTCAAAATTTCAAATTCAAGATATAAATTTAAAAAAAAAAACAACTTCAAGTAATGACAAGCCAATCACTTTTTCAATTACAATGATTGCGATATTTTCTATACATATCATTACATCACTTTTTTGAGATAGGATAGGAAAATATAATCTTTCTCTTTTCAGGGAAACTAAAAATTTACGAGGTTTTCTATTTGTAACTTATTTCCAAGTATTACTTCATATAACACATTTGTAACTATATCTCTTAAAATAATTGATAAGGTAATATTTTTAAATTATTTATAAAAATTGAAATATCGTTTCTTTTTTCCATAACAGGAGGAGAATTCAACCTGATGGATCCTAAAGTATTGGCAGTTGGTAATCATAAATTAGGAAAAGATGTAGTGAAGCTGATCAAACACGCCGATGCTAAAACGTTAAAAAAGAAAATCGCAGCTTCAGAAAAGTAATTATAAATAAGGGCGAGATGTAATGAAGCTGATCAAACACGCGGACGCTGAAGCATTACGTCTCATCTGCAAAGATATTATTACATCGTTTTACTATTATAACATCGTTTTACTATTATATCATCGTTTTATTATTATAACGTCGTTTTAAACGAAGTTTACCTTTCAGCCCCTTCTCACAAAATAATACCTATTAAAAAATATATATAAGTTATACCATTGCATGCAAGATTGTATAATATAATATAAAATGTCGAGAATAAACATTTAATGTATAATATAAAATAATGAGGTGCGATACAGACACAATTCTGATTTATGTATACTGAAGTCCTGGAGATTTCATTTTTAATAAACATCGAATAATTAAGTATAAGTATTATCTATTTCATATTTAAAAGCTTCTTACTACATTTATATACGTGAATCTATCAAAATAGTTAATAGTAAAATCTTGGTTTATTTAAAAAAAAAATTTATTTTTAGTTTATAGTGGGAACAATATGTTATTACTTTAATTATTGAAAAAATATTTTCTTGATTTTAACTTTCGAAGCTGCAATTACAGGGTGTTGCAAAACTTCATTTTCAAAATTCCCTTACTTTTGATATTTCCTCAAATTCTAGAAAATTTATTAAAATACCTTGAGAGTTATTACAATACCAATAAGATTATTGTAATACTCGAAAATCTTAAAAAAATTCCTTCGAATCTTTTAAAATATCTTTAAAACTTATAAGTCCTGTAAAATCATTCCACATCTTTCGCAATTTTAAGAAATCCCTTGAAATTTGTTTAGTCTCTTGAAAATACCTTGCAATCTTTTACAATACCCAAAAATATTTCAAATCTTTTGAAATCACTTGGAATTTTTCAATGATCTTGAAAATTCCTTGGAATTTGTCAAAATACCCTAAACTCTTTGATATCCCTTCAAAATAAATATTGAAATCAAATAAAAAAGGTCCTTGGAAATTTTCTAATTAATCCAAAATCTTTCAAATTGTTTTCAATCTTTGGTGATCCCTTGAAGTACATGAAAATCTTTTAATTTAAATCTTTAAAACCCCATGATATTTTTTTAAATCTTTCAAAATGATTCAAATCCTTGGAAATTGTTTAAAACTTTTGAAATCTTTTGAAAATTATTCGGATTTACAGGAAGATCGGAAAACTTAATTCTCAAAATTTGCTCACTTCTCTCTAATTTTTCCCTGACTCATTTTTCATTTACCCTGAACATTAATAATCACAGACAAAAATGTTAATCTTATAACATCTTTAATATAAAATCTTTTATAAATGGAATAAAACAATTTTCGATTAAAATTGTTAATTTATTCTCTTGACTGAGATAGACTAACTTATTTGGAAAAAGTGACTAATGTGGATTAATAAAGTGACGGTCAAATTAAAAAAAAACTGATGAAATTTGTAAGGATTCCAGGTAAATTTTAACAGATTTAGGATAAATGGATAGGACTTCAAAACTCTTCAATTTAAATTCAAAAGTATTCAAATGAATCGAAACTTTTTTTTAATCCAAAAAATTCTATTGATTTCAGTAAAATTCGAGTGAATTTCATAAAAATGAGAATGCTCATAGCGATTAAAAAATATTCAGATGAATTCCCAAATATAAAAAAATTTGGTGCATTTGAATTGAGTTTAGAGAAATTTTAGAGAATTCAAAAGAATTTGATGAAACACCTAAGAATTCAATATGAGTTTACAAGACTTCAGGATGAATTAAACAAAAACTAAACAAAAATTCTATTGAATTGAGTAGAATTCAGTGAATTTAGAAGAATTCAATTGAATTGCAAAAAATGGTTGAAAATATCTTCAAGTCTTTAAAACCCTACGAAATCCCTCAATTAACTTTTTTAAATTCATTGAAATATTATAAAATCCCTTGAAATTCAATAATGAAATTTCCTCAAATTCTAAAAAATTTATTAAAATACCTTGAGAGCTACTAAAATACCATACAATTTTTGAAATACTAAGAAATTTTCAAAAAATTCCTTCGAATATGTTAAAATATCTCAAGAATTTATAAGTCCTGTAAAATCTTTCCAAAATTCTAAGAAATTCTTTACAACCGTATGCACATTTTTTCAAGACCCTAAAAATCCTTGGAAATCTCTGGAAGTTTTTTAAATCTCCTCAAAATACCTTGGGATCGTTCAAAGTTGCCCTTAAATAATTAAAACCCTTTCAAATCCCAAGAATCTTTTTATATCTTGAACATTTCTTGGAATTTTTAAAAATGCCCTAAAATATTTAAAATTCTTCGACATGTTTTGTAATCCCTTGACAATTTTAAAAGCTCGTGAAAATTTCTTAAAATTTAAAAAAAATACTCTAAAATCTTTTAAAACTCTGCAATTCCTTCAAAATTTTGAAATCAATTTGAAATTCCTTGGCATCTTTTGAAATATCCAAAAATGTCTCAAAATCTTAAAAATTTTTGGTAATACTTTGAAAAATTTTTCAATCTTTGAAATCTTACAAAATCCCATATCCCATATCTTTCAAAATTCTTTAAAACCCCATGAAATTTGTTTAAATCGCTCAAAATCATTAAAATCCTTGGAAATCCTTAAAAACTTTTGAAATCTCTTGAAAATGACTGGGAATAATTTAAAATACTCTAAAATATTTCAAATCCTTCAAAATCTTTTGAATTCGGTTGAAATGTTTTAAAGCTCTGGAAAATTCCTTGGAATTTTTAAAAGTACTCTAAAATTTTTTTAAATTTCAAATTATTAAAATCTACGAAGAGTATCATAGAATCTTCTTAAATACCCTGAAACATTTCAAGAAAATTCAGGAATAGGCTGAATTCGATAGTGGTCACTAAATTGATATTTTAATTTTTAAAAGTGACTATAGTGACTGTATCTTAAAACAGTGACTATAAAGTGATTTGAGAAAAAATTCATTAAAAGTGACTTATTCGATATACTATTCTAACTTTCTATATGGATCATATTAAATGTAACTTTTCCTTGAAGTAGTTACCAGAGGCTTTTTTGTTCGAATTGATATTTTTAAAACATTATCAAAAGAGTGAAAATACTTAATTGCAAAAAAATAGAATACTATTTAAAAAATTATTTTTGTTGATGCTTATTTATTATTTGTTTATAACTAAAAAGTCAAAGAAAAGCTGAAAAATAAGAAAAAACTACAACTTTCTGGCAATACTCTAAGAGAAAATAGTAATAAACAATAATAATTTGTTCAAACAATTAAATTTGTTAGATTGTAGTAATTTTTACCTCGCTTTGAACGAAAAGTGGACAAAATGTTGAATATTTAAGAAAAAACTGCAACTTTCTAGCACTATTGAAAGAGAATATTATTCAAAAATTGTTTAAATAATTATTTTTGTTAAATTCCATTGATTGTTGCGTCCCTATAGCTGAAAAGTTGAGAATAGGTTGAAAAAATCGGAAAAAACGCGACTTTATAACTCTATTCTAAGAGAAACTTGCTAAAAACCATAATAAATTGTTTAGTCAACGTATGTTGACATTTTATAATCTTGCAAAATTGCCAAGTTTTTGTTTAAAAATTTCAACATTTTTTTCGAAATTTTCTGAAACTTTTTGAGGAAAATTTTATTGTTCCTTTGAAACCTTTCAAAATGCTTAGAAAGTTCCTAAATTTTTTGCAAACGATTTTGAAACAATGTAGTCTTCGTAAAATTTGTAAAATCCTAGAAAAATATTAAAATTGTCTTAAAATCTTCCAGCTTCTTTTTCGACATACTTAAAAAAAATTTTAAACTTAAAATTTATATTCTAATATAAAACCGAAGTCATTACAAATTTTCCAAGAAATCTTATTGTCGGTACAGGTAATTTTTTCGTTACCGGTACCCACAATTTTTATTACCAGTACCAACAGTATATAAACTTCATAAATTGAATTATAGACAAAAACGAAGAAAAATAAGTTTTTTCACATATTTAAAGTGAAAGAAAAATTATAGTTTAGTATAAACATGTTAGGAACCAAATTATTTTAATTAATTTTTTCTGAAAAAAGATCTTCTCCTTTCGCTCCGCTGGGAATCGAACCTCAAAACTTCCGATTGCCGGCCGGGTGCTTTCCCATTAAGCTACTAGAGAGATTATTATTATTTATATATTATTATTTTTCAATATTAAAAAGATTAATTATCATCCTCTAATTATCAGCAGAAAGTAGTATATTATGCGTTAAAAACCATTTGTATTAAAAAACCGCGAAGAAATTATAATTACCGCCAAAAACTCGCAAACTTCAATTTTTCACTTATCGGGTTTTTTTGGCACCCTATAAAACAGTCTCATAGGGGTGATATTTGGGAAATAATTTGTGTATCGTATTCTATGGCTAATTTTGAAGAGAAATGTTGACTTTTAACTCGATGCACTTAATGTTGACGATTCTGAATAAAATTTACAAAAACGTCTTTTTTTCTTATGGAAAATACGTTTTAAACTTTATGAAGCTTCCGAAATATCTAAATATTATTTTTTTTTTAACAAATTTATTTTTTTGGATTCGAATAAATTTGGAAGCGATATGCATGAAAATTTGAGAGAAAAAATCGGACCGCCCTAATAATCACTGATGTTTGCATATGATTTTTTTCCTTTTAAAGAACGTCAGGATGTACCAGACACGATGAGACGAGCAACCGGATGAAATCTGGTGAGAATATGTTGCTCTGGGGAAATAAACGCCAGAAGACAAGCTCTTTGGCGAATATAACGTGTGCGTTCCCTTGTCGCCTTCCTCGTTGGCCACGAACAAAAAAGCCCATATTTGTGAAGAGGAAGTCGTGGGACCGGGGGTTGGGGTAGTTTGAAAATTCAAATTCATTTACGCCTGCTTCGCCCAGTTTTAATCCGCTTTAATTATGAAAAATTGTCGAGTGCTACACCGCTTCTCTTCCTTTGCTACCCCTCACCCCCTAGCCCCTACCCCCATCACCAACTCCTTTTTTTTCATCTCACTCATTTTCTTTCGTCTTTTTTCACTTTGGCGGATTACGAGTTTAATCTCGTTCCACTATTTCATCGATCCTTGCTAAACTCCTGACCCCGTCTCATCTTGGCACTATGCTCTATATTCTGGAAAGTGGTAGAATCAGGGGTAGGGGGTGAGATGGTGGAAAGTCGTCCCAGAAAGGCTGGCCGAGTGGACGAGAAACTGAAACGAATTTCTACTCTTTGCTTTTAAAGTTTCATATCATTACGAGCCCTTTGAGCAGTGAGTTATCCCCTTCGAAGATCCCAGACTGAATTCAATATTTAAACAAATTCGGACCATGTATGCACTTTTTTTAATGAAGTGTCTCGGGGTAGTAAAAAGATTATTAGGGTAAAGACATCAGTAGTGGACCACTTAAGATTAGAATCATAATGAAAGGCGCATAAAAAGTGATTGCGTGACTATGACTTTTAGTGTTTGTTTTCACTTTGTTTACCTATTTAAAAAAATTGCGAATTTCTACACAATCAATTTTGTAAACCAAAATTTCCATAAAAGTAATTTTATTTCATGATAAAATTGATTTCTAAATGTTTCAAAAAATTATTAATTATATAACAAATGATTTTTTAATATTGGAAAATAATATATAAATAATAATAATCTCTCTAGTAGCTTAATGGGAAGGCACCCGACCAGCAATCGTAGGTTCTGAGGTTCGACTCCCAGCGGAGCGAAAGGAGAAGAACTTTTTTCAGAAAAAAGTTAATTAAAATAATTTGTAATTCATATCTCCATCTAGTCTGAAAAGACGTTAAAAATTTCTGTTATTCTCTGACGATAATACAGATTCCTTGAAAAATTTAACTCGCACCATCTAGCAAAATAATGCTTGTATTTCCTGAAAAAAGTTTCTTCTCAGTTCTTAACATTTTGATACTAAACTATAATTTTTCTTTCACTTTAAATATGTGAAAAATCATATTTTTTCAGTTTTTGTCTATAATTTAATTTATGAAATGTATATACTGTTGGTACTGGTAAAAAAAATTGCCGGTACCGGTAACAAAAAAATTACCTGTACGGACAATAAGATTTCTTGGAACACTTTTAATGACTTTGGTTTTGTTTTAAAATATAAATTTCAATTTAAACCAATTTTAAAGTATGTCGAAAAATAATCTGGAAATTTTTAAGACCATTTTTTTAATTTTCTAGGATTTTAGAAATTTTAGAAAAACTACATTGTTTCAAAATCGGTTGCAAAAAATTTAGAAACTTTTTAAGCATTTTGAAAGGTTTCAAGGGAACAATAAAATTTTCCTCAAGATTCATAGGCAATATTCAAATGATTTTCTATTTTGAAAATGAATTCTAAGAGGAAATTGAAAAAAAAAATTCAAAAAGTTTCCGAAAATTTCGAAAAAAATGTTGAAATTTTTAAAGAAAAACTTGGCAATTTTGCAAGATTATAAAATGTTAGGAAAAATACAAGTAAGTTTAAAAGATATTTAGATGTTTTGAAACGATACGAAAATAATGTAAAACTTATAAAGATTACAAGTTTTTTTTGAAATAATGTACATTTTTGAAGATTTCGAAAAAATGAGCTTTTTAAGAATTTTGAAAGGTTAGAAACCTTTCAAAATTCTGAATTGCTTGAAAATATATTTAGAAGTTTTAAAAAAATTTGAAAATATTTGAAATCTTAAGAAAATTTAAAAACAACTTCTAACGAAATGTAGATATTTGAAGATTTCAAAAAAAAGTTAAAAGTTTTTTCAGAATTTTGAAGGGTTTCAAGGGAATAATAAAATTTTCTTAAGATTCCTTAGGAAAACTTCAAACGATTTTCTATTTAAAAAAAAATGAATTCTGAGATAAAATTGAAAAAGATTTCAATACGCTTCCAAAAATGTAGAAAAAGATTTTAGAAGATTTTAAATAAAAATTGTACAATTTTAAAAGATTACAAAATTTAAGAAAAAATTCCAGCAAGTTTAAAAGATATTCAAAAATTTTGAAACGAGTCGAAAATAATTTCAAACTTGTAAAGATTTTTCTTTAAATGTAGATTTTTGAGGATTTGGAAAAAGAAGCTTTCTAAGAATTTTTAAAGTTTTGAAACCTTTCAAAATTCTTAATTGTTTTAAAAGATATTTCGAATTTTTAAAAAGATCAGTAATAATTGAAAACCTAAAAATTAAAAAAAAAAATGCACAACAAAATGTACATTTTTGAGGTTTCGAAAAAAAAGAAGAAAAATACAATTCTTCAATGGTAGGAATCAGTTTACCGAAATTCATTGGCCATAAGTTGTGTTATACTGAATCGCCATGTCATCATTTTTATTTTACCGAATTAACATTTAGCCTAATTTTGATTTTTCGGAAATGCTGTTCGACATCATTTTTAGTTTACGGAATTACCATTCGCTCTAATTTTTATTTTTCCGAATTGCTGTTTGTCATAATTTTTACTTTAACAAATTACAATTTGCCCTAATTTTTATTGTTGGTAGAATTACCATTTATCATCATTTTTATTTTCCGAATTAACATTCGACTAATTGAAAAATGAAAAGTACATCATTGATTCAATTAGTTATCAGAATGTCTGACAAACGGATGATTTTCAATCCCGGATTTTCTTCCGATTAATTTTTCATTATCCCTATATCCGGTAATTATACTTCTTTTTGAAATTTCCATATGTCCTAGCTCAGAATTTTAATTATTTTGGGAAAATCCCTGTTCCATGTCAGAATTATATTTCGTTTCGAAAATTCTCTATTCCAAATTATATTCATAATTCTTTTCGAAAATTTCCTGTTCCAAGACAAAATTGTAATTCTTTCGGAAAATTCACGGTTCAAGTCAGAATTATAATTCTTCTAAAAAATTTTGAGGTCCAAGTCAGATTTATAATTATTTTAGAAAATGTCTTGTTCCAGATCGGATTTTTTTTTTCGATAATTCTCTGATCCAATTCAGAATTACATAATTATAATTTCTTTAACAAATTTCCTGTTCCAACTGAAAATAATCATTTTTCTCGAAAACTCTTTCTTCCAAATCAGAACCAATAATTCTTTTCCAAAAATCCCCGTTCCAAGTCAAAAATTTTCTTTTCTTGGAAAGTTCACTGTTCCAAATCAGAATTGTATTTCTTATAGAAAATTTCTTGTTCCTGATCTGAATTATAATCTTTTTCTAAAATTCTCTGATCCAATTCAGAATCATTTTTCTAAAAAAATCCCTGTTTCAAATCATAATCATAATTCTTTTCGAAAATTCCCCGTTTTAAATCAAAATTTTAATTCTGTGGTAAATTTCACTGTTCCAAGTCAAAATTATAATTCTTCTCGAAAATTTCTTTTTGCAAGTCGGAATTATAATTCTTTTGGAAAATTCCTTTTCACGTGTCAAAATTATTGTTAATTTCAAAAATCCCCCGTTCCAAGCAAAAATTTCTATTTCCTTGGAAAATTCACTGTTCCAAGTCAGAATTATAATTTTCATAGAAAATTTCTTGTTTCAGATCTGAATTGTAATTTTTTTATAAAATTCTCTGATCCAATTCAGAATTTCATATAATTACTTCAGAAAATTTCCTGTTCTAACTAAAAATGATAATTTTTCTCAAAAATAGCCTGTTTCAAATCAGAATCATAATTCTTATAGAAAATTCCCTGTTCCAAGTCAAAATTGTAATTCTTTTGGAGAACTGACTATTATAAGTCAGAATTATAATTCTTTTTGAAACAAATTTTTTCCAAGTCAGAATTATCATCCAAATCATACGTATGATTTTTTTTTATTATAAAACGTCAAGCTTTCTCTCTTTGATTTAAAAAATATATATTTTCAATTTCGGACTTTAAAGATTAAAGGTTTCAAAAGATAAGAAAAATTGCAGACAGCATCACTTATATTATCTTCATTAGAGACAATAAAGTCTTTTTCATTGTCTGTTTCGCGATTGAAGAAACTAAAAGTACTAAAATGTCAAAGCACTTTTAATATTCAGTTTAGTACAATCGAATGAAACATCCCGGTCACTGAATCAAATTCTCGGTTAAAAAATTACTAAAATTTTCGTCACTAATGGTCCGGTCCATTTTCCACCTGAAAATCATAGATAAATTTGAATTTAACTTATTTACATTGGTAAATTTGCGAATAGTTTCGGTTAGTTATAGGAAGTTTGAAAAATAAACCACAATACTTTGAAACATAAAATTCTTTATACTTCTTGCATTTTGTATGAAAATTTGAGGATGAACTAACTCTAAATTTCGAATGGTCTACAAATTAAAAATCTTAATATTAAATGAAATATGTATTAATGTAAATGACATTTTTTGCTTGATTATTAAAAATAATCAGTTGCCGCCAAAAGTGCTTATGCAGAGTTTAAGCGGATTTTCGTATGCAGGATCCAAAGGCGCATTGCATGCAAATCCACCGTGCCGATGAATTTTAGCGTAATCGAAACAATCGATTTTACCATCGCCATTACAATCCTGAAAATAATGATAGATATTAGCTTTTTTGTATGTTCTTATATTATTTATACAATTTCGCGAGTTTATTATAAACAATGATAAATAGTTTCTTAATTGTACAAGTTTCCAGGGATTTGATCAATATGTTTAATTTATAAAGCTTGGAAAAAATTATATCATAAGATATTCTTAAATTTCTCATCATCATAGAATTATTAAATTTCTAATAATTTTTTATTGAATTTAAATTAATTTAATGAAATTTCTTGAATTTTTACCAAAAGTCCAGAAATTTCAACAATAATTATAACAAAAATTTATTTTATATTTAACATATTAATATTTTGAATTGAAGATATTTTCCATTTGAGACGAAACTAGATACCCTTAAAACAGGCGAAATAAGGAGATTTTTCACGAAAATAGGAAAATATATTCTTTCAAGTAAAATTCATATGAATAATATATTAAATTTACTTTAAAACTATTTAAATTCCTAAGATGTCAAGTAAAAATATTGCATCTTCAACAAGATAAATAAATTTTTGACCAAAGAGTTGAATATTCAACCAAAACTATTACTAATTTTCTCCGAAAAAGACGATTTTTTTAACAAAATGCATGAATTAACAACCCAATAGTTGAACCTTCAACTGAAAAAGATCAAGTTCCAATCAAAGATTGAATGGTTAAATTTTTCGATAAAAATATTAATTTTTAACCAAAAATAATTACGAATTTTCAACAAAATATTTCAATTTTCAGCCAAAGAAATGATTTTTAAAATAAATTAATTAATCTTTATGTGAAATCGTTGACTTTTCAACTAAGAAGATAAATTTTCAAACAAAGAATATTAATTTTCTATCGAGAAGATCAATTTTCTACCAGGAAAGACAAATTTCCAACAAGATACATGAATTTTCAACAAAAAATATCAATTTTAAACTAAAAATAAATTGTATAGTTTAACTTTTAGTTGAAAACTTAATTTTCAACCAAAATAATGAATCTTTAACTGGAATAGTTGAATTTTCAACCAAGAAGATTAACTTTCTACCAAGAAGATTGATGTTCTACAAAAAAGACGAATTTCCCCAAAAAAATACATGAATTTTCAACTAAAAAATATCAATTTTCAACCAAAAATTGAATGATTAAATGTT